>VMDO01007822.1:9470-88709 GCA_007922755.1 Pedetes capensis
TTTTTTTTTTTTTTTTTTTTTTTTTTTTTTTTTTTTTTTTTTTTTTTTTTTTTTTTTTTTTTTTTTTTTTTTTTTTTTTTTTTTTTTTTTTTTTTTTTGCAGTACTAGGGGTTGAACCCAGGACCTTGCGTTTGCATGCTTTGCAAGGGCTGGAACACTGTGCTGCATTTTTTTACTTTTTGAGACAAGGTCTCACTAAATTACGCAGACTGCCTCTGGTCTTGAACTTGTGATCCTCCTGCTTCTGTCTCCCGAGTTGCTGGGATTACAGGTGTGCGCCACACCTGGCATATATTGCATTTTGTTTGTTCATTTATCAGTGAATGGTTGGGTTGCTTCCACCTTTTATCTTTTGCGTCAGATAAGAAATTTTTATATGGGGTTGGGGATCTAACCTAGGGCCTTGTGCATGCTAGGCCAGCAGCCTACCATGGCTTTTGTGAATGACGCTGTGATGAATATAGATAGACAAATGCCTGTTTGAGTCCTTGCTTTCATTTCCGATTGTTTTTTCCAAAGCAATTATTTTTATTCACATCAACAAACGATAGTTAGTTGTTAAGAGTGCTGCGCTGCACTCTCTGAGGACCCTGGTTTGATCCCCAGCATCGCAAGAACAGGAGAAGGTCGTAGCAATCCACTCCCAAAGCAATCTCCAAACAATCAGCCATTGAAAACCCTATGAGGGTTGCTATGAGCCAGACTTGACTTAACGGCACCTAACAACATGGATGGGAATATTTTAGATAACATTTAATGAATTCCTATTGTGTTTTAGGCATTAAGTCTTCTGAGGTACAGGGAGGTTACTCAACTGCATAAATCTGTTCTCAAAAAGTTCGAAGTCTAGTGGGGATAGAACAGTGACATTTTAGAATTGACTAAAGCTTACTTTTATTTTTAAACTAGCATATTTATTTAAGCCACTATTTCTGTTAGGCCAGAAGCATTAGCCTCAGCGAGGAACTTGTAAGAAGTACAAATTCTTGGATCTCAGACTTTTGGAATCAGAAAATCCAAGGTTGGGGACATGTATCTTTTTAACAAGTCCTCCAGGTAATTATGATGAATACTCTGTTCTAGGCATCCAACAATGATCACTGACTAAAGTAGAATGTGTAATGAATTTTAGAATTATATATTTCACATTTGAATTCTGTGCTTCTTGGAAAAGGCACATAACTGAAATTTTGAATTTAGATGTTTCCATGATTCAGGGCCATTAGCTTATTCAGATATATCTAGAAATACTCAGTTTTTAAAAAGGTATTTCATTAGTTTTTATCATTTTTTAAAAGTCATTTCATTGTTCAGTGAAGAAAATTTCATCTTACTTAGGGAAATACAAGTTGAAAGAGGATTTAAGAAATCATATATGGCTTTTTCAAAATGTTGTTAGGTGCTATTGAGTCGGGTGCAACTCATAGCGACCTTATGTACAACAGAAAGAAACACTCCCTGACGCTGTACCATGCCCAGTACTATGTCAGTTGTTCTGTGCTATTCATAGGATTTTCAGTGGCTGATTGTTTCAGGAGTAGGGTGCCAGGTCCTCCTTCCGGTTTTGTGGTGCTAGGGATTGTACTTGGGGCCTCAGAGAGTGGCCCTCTACCAACTGAGGTAAGCCGCAGCCCTTCAAAATGTTAGTATTCATCAATTATCTTTTTTTCCAGCTCTTGATTTTAAATGATGAAATCTTGTGATATTATTGTGGGACCAACTTACTAACAGATTTTTCACAATGCTACTTAAAGATATCTTAGTGTAATTTTATTATATTGCCATAAATAGGGTGGGAAGTGGTGCCTTGATTGTGGTTTTAAAATTTGAGATTTGAGCTGCTATACTGCAGCTGGAATGTGTTTAACTGAAGGAAGTTAAATTCTGTTTTCATCTTTTGAGCTGGTATTTGAGTATTTCAGGATGCTGGGTAAGTTTGATGTCCAATCCCTTGAATCCTTATCTAGCTGATAGCTGAGGATGCTCAAGGCACATGTCATGGATGCTTCTACCATTTTCTTTGCTTTCTTTGTTTTTACATCCATTGGTGGAACAGAAGAATTGCGGTACAATTTTACATGAGTAACATAAAACACTGCCTATTTCCAGATGAGTGTGATTTCTTTAGCAACAGAAAGCTGACTGCTAGTGACTGAGTTTATTGGTTGGTTAAAATATGATTTTTCTCTTAACAGTTTTTGTAATATGGCGTAATGCTTGAGTGAGAGAAATCTTTTTTAAGGACTATTGTATTTCTCAAAGCATACATCCTAGAAACAAACAGAAATGTTAATGCTTTTTAATATAGGGAAAGTGTTTTCCTTATGAATTAAAATCCCTGTATTGTCTAAATTAAAGTCCTTGTAGTTATATAGTAAAATAATTGCTTTTTGACATAATCCAGGGCAACAGGTATGCAATTTTATTTTCAGATGTTACTTAATCACAGTAATGTGAAATATTCACCAGATATATTTTTGGCAGTTAATAACCTTTGGATATTCCAATGCTTGTTTTCTGTCATTTTAAAAACTCTATCATTTTATTACAAAAAGTTATTGCCATCGTCAAACATCATTTGGTTAAAACTCTTTGGTTTCCATCTTTTGTTATATTACTCTGCACAGATTTAGATAGCTTTGTGTAAACATTTCTTCATATCATTCTAGAAATCTCCTTTGTTATTAAACACAGTGTTGAAGATGTATAGACTTATTTCCTTGTATGCTATATAATGAAACTAATTTGTTTTATATCCTCTCAAAATCCTTTTGCACAATATACTTTTCATTTTGAAAAGGATAAAATTGAAACAGTTCTTCAGTAATTATTTGCAGAAGTGTTAAAATTTTTTTTAAAAAGTCTTTCTAGACACACATACTATCTGGAGTTATCAACAAAACAAAAAAACTTAAACTCAAAAATAGAAGTGGATGTGGTGGCACACACCTGTGATCCCAGCACTTGGGAGGCTGAGTTGGAAGGATCGACCTGAGTTTGGGGCCAGTCTGGTCAACAGTTCCAGGACAGCTTGAGCTACTCAGTGAGACCCTGTCTCAAAAACCAAACCAAAAAAAAAAACCCTCAACAATGTTCAGTTCTTTTGAAACTGAAAAATAATGCATCAAAGAACTCTGTTGTTAAGTGCTAGAGTTAGGTCTGACTCAACATCCTTATGTACAACAGAAACACTACCTGACACTATGCCATGCACACCATCTTTTTTATGCTTAAGCCCATTGTTTCAGCCACTGTGTCAATCCATCTAGTAAGTCTTCCTTTTTATTGCTGAAGAACCCACAAATATCTCTCAATTCTTGCCATATTCCCTTTAGAGGAAGAACAAGTGTATGTCATAATGCCATTCTCACCATGTTTCTGTCTCTTGCTTGTGAATAAAATCAGAGCTCCAGGCAGTCATCACCAATTGACTGGAATTGGAACAGGAATTGAAATAGATTCATTGATATCTGTCTAGGTGAAAAGTTTGATGGGTTGCTCACAGCTTTGAAAATGGTGCCAACTGATCCAAACTGACGTAAGAGTCCTGTGTTTCCTAACAATACCACTGCAGAATTCTTCCTCAGCTTTTCAGTATCTTATCTGTGACAGTGATAGATGCTGTGGACACAAAGGGAAGGCCTGGCCCAGTTGATCATTCTTTTGGTACTTGCACTTGTTAGCATAATTTCACTTCATAGAACTATAAGACCAACTGTCTTTCACTTGCCACACCCTCATAAATGAAAACCTCTTCTGTGGGGCTGGGATTTAGTTCAGTTGGTAGAGCACTGCTCTGCAGTCTCTGAGGTCCTGGGCTTGATTCCCAGCACCGCAACAATGGGAGAAGGTACTTGGCAATCCAATCCCAAAAGAATCAGCCATTGAAAACCCTCTGAGGGTTGCTATGAATTGCACATGACTCGACAGCACCTAACAACAACAACAATTGTTAAATTGTTAAATTGTTAAATTTCCAAGTAGCAGAGAGTGTGGAAACATAATTTAAATGTCTAAATGATATATTTAAAGATTTTTTTATTTGTTTTTCTTTTTTGCTCAGTATTACTTCAGAGATTCACCATACATGGAGCTTTTCCTCCACCTATCCCCCATCCATTCTACTTTACTTCTGAGTTTTTATCACAAATGACAGGATTTCCTGCTTTTTAGAGGATAAATAGTATTCTATTGTGTATATATACCACATTTTAAAAACCCATTGTGTACTGATGGGCTTGTTTCCATCTTTGTTGTTGTTGTTGTTGTTAGGTGCCGTCAAGTAGGTATCCGACTCATAGCAACCCTCTGTACAACAGGGGAAACACTATTGTCAGTGCTTCTCTGCTGTTCATAGGGTTTTCAATGGCAGATTGATTTTTGGGAGGGGGTTGCCAGGACCTTCTCCCAAGCCTACAGCTTCTGGTGTTCCCAGGCGGTCTCCCATCCAGGTACTAACCAGGCCCAACCCTGCTTAGCTTCCGAGATCTGACGGGATCGGATGCCACAGGGCTACAGCTGCAGGCTGTTTCCATCTTAGCTTCTATGAATGATACTGCAATGAACATGGGGGTCCAGACACCTCTGCAACATAATGATTTCAATTTCTTTGGATATATATACCCAGAAGTAGGACTGTTGATCATGATATTCTACTTTCATTTTTTAAAGGAACTGCCACAGTTTCCAAAATGGCTGCACTAATTTACAATACCAACAATGGTGTACAAGGTTTCCCTTTTCTAAACAGTTTTTTTTTGTTGTTGTTGTTGTTTGTTTTTCCAGTACTTGGGAGATAAATCCAGGACCTCACACATACTTTGCAAGTGCTCTACCACTGGGCTATACACCTTATTATTTTGAGACAGGGCCATGCTAAGTCATGCAGGCTGTCTCTGGCCTTGAACTTGCTGTCTTCCGGCCTCTGCCTCCTGAATTGCTGGAACTATTGGATGTGACATGGCACTTGGTGCTAAACTGATTTTTAAAATACAGGTTGAATATAATCCTAGCTTATTAAAAAAATTATGTTTCTGAAAGATTTAAGATAGACAAACTGTTACTGTATGTTCTGATACAATTTTTAGACCTAAAAATAAGGCTCCATATAGTAAAATATTACTATGTGAACAACTGAAAATTATAAAAATAGAAGTTTCAGTAACTTACTGAATCACGTATAATCAAGAATGTGGGGCTCTGGTGAAACTCAGTGGTAGAAGGCATGCCTAGCATGCATGAGGCCCTGAGTTTAATCCTCAGCATCACAAAATGTACTTACTTTTGCACTCAAAATAGGAATAATGTATAGGTTTTAATAATATGCATATGACTGTTAGAAAACAAGGATACACACTAGATCCCTTTCCTGAATTAGCAATACAGCTATTAACACTTGGGAAAAAACCTTCATGAGTGAATGGACCCTCTCATCAAGGTCTCAATTCCCTTTGGAAAGAACAGGACATAAATAATGAAAACTGCTAAAACTAAAGGACGAGAAAATAACCACTGCACAATGTCCACATATACCTTTACTAAGAACCTTTCTTTTCTTTTTTTATCCTCACAACCGCCCTGTGAGGTTTCAGTTATTCATTCTAAGGAGACATTTTCCCCATAAACACTGAAGGGTGCCAAGAAAAGTTTGCTCATAGACCTAGTTTCCATGTATTCAAAGAATAAATAAAAGTTAAAAAATATTGTTTACTAATTTTAGTCTTTAGAAATTGCACTAGACATTTATTTTCAAAGTCCACCCTTCAAAGAGAAGACAAGAAATTCCTGAAGTCTACTTTTGGATTCTTTTGGGATTCATTTTCACTAAGCAACATTTTTAGTTGAGAGAAGTGTTTCTTTCTTTTGCTCATGGTCTTTGAGGAGTAAGTGGGTGTTGACTGTCCAGATATAGGTGTTCTGAAAAGAAGAAAAAAAACCTAACCTTAATTATATGGACAAATTACAAAATATTCTTCCTGCTTAGGTAACTACTACTATAATCTATCCTTCCTTCCTTCCTTCCATTCATTACAGCTACTTACAGGCAGTGGCTATACTCAATGCAGTCATTCTCATTTTTAAAAATGAAATATTGGGCTGTGGGCAATATTTAGGAGGTATAGTAGGTGATTCTGAAAGCACCTATCATACCTGAAAGATAAGCCTAGAGGTAAAATACTGAGTTCTTTTTGAGCTCGACATCAAGATTCATGACAATTCTTAGCAGACTTTAAAGACATATTCCTTCTTCATAGCTCAAGACGACTTCATTTCTCCAAAGTGAAGGATCTCAACTTATACATATAGGTACCTTTCCATGTTATTTTTCCTACTGGAATATCAGCTCCATAGGGTAGACACTACTACTTACTTTATACTTTAGTGCTTTTTGATAGTGCCAGGCACATAGGAAGCACTCTAGAAATATCTAATTGAATAAATGGCTTCTTATCTAGTATGAGTGTATTTCATTCCTTCTGTGTGCTCTCCCCTTGAATTCTTACTTGGGGTTTGTCAGTCTGATTTCTCTTTTAACTGCCTGTATGACAAATGTATAGTATCTTTTCTATTTTCCTATATTTCTAAGTAGTTGTCCCTCAGCATCCATGGGGAGATTGGTTTTGGGATACTCCATGGATACCAAAATGCAGAGATGCTCAAGTCTCTTACAAAAAATGCCATAGTATGTGCATACAACCTATGCATATCCTCTCATAGACTTTAAGTCATTTCTAGAGTACTTAACAATACCTAATACATATAATACACCATGCTATGTAAATAGTTGCTATACTGTTGTTTAGGGAATAGTGACAAGGGAAAATATCTGTAGATTTTCAGTACAGAGGCAGTTTTATTTTTCTGAGTATTTCTGATCTGTGATTGGTTGAATCTGCAGGTATAGAACCTGTGAATATGGAAGGCTATATTTTTGTCTAAGTGGAATTGTTTTAAATATGCCAAGCTTGCTTTTATCTACATTTACCCAATAAAGTGAGAAATTCTGTGTTGAATTCTTATATCAAATATCTAAATAATTAAATCAAGAATATAGAGAAAATTAGACTTGAAATTTTAATTCTTTCCCAATTTTATAAACTTCAAGCCCAGTGTAAAAAATTAAGTTCAGTAAGCAGAGATAATCCAGTCCTTACTGGATTTTGTTATTTCTGTTCAAGAGATGACCACACTGAGTTTCTCTTTTATAACAAAACATTCTAAAATTCCTTTCATAGCTTCTATGGAATTAACTTTACTATCATAGTGACTGAAGTATTGAGGATTACTAAAATAAAAATGGGTGTCCACTTAAATTTCTATCATTTGACAAATCCCTATTTAGATTTCTTCAGGCATTTCTTTATTTAATTTTGTGTTGTTTTCTGACATCAAGTCTTGGTATATACAGTTTGGCCTTGAACTCAAGATCCTCCAGTCTTAGACTCTGTAGTACTGGGATAATAGGCAAGCACCATCACACCCAATTTCTACAGGAATTTCTGAGAGAAGAAAGAATAAGAGCAAAGGTTTGGAGCAGGAAAGCATACTTTGAGTGGTTTAGTTTTGCTGGTACTTAGAATGAGCTGAGATGAAGTAATAGGCAGACAGGCTGGAGCTAGATAGTGAGGGCTGAAAAGCCATGCTGTAGTATTTGATCCATATGCTACCAAGTTTAGGTGTTAAATGCCTATCAGAGCCATGCTTAAATGTCAGACTAAAAATGTTTGAAACCAGAAGTTGGAAGACCCATTAGAAAATCACTG
The DNA here is from genome assembly GCA_007922755.1 of Pedetes capensis. Taxonomy (NCBI): domain Eukaryota; kingdom Metazoa; phylum Chordata; class Mammalia; order Rodentia; family Pedetidae; genus Pedetes; species Pedetes capensis. Next base: position 17,234 of record VMDO01007822.1, read on the forward strand.
TAGCAGGCCTGACACAAGGTGAATGAGGAACTGAACCAGGGTAGAACAGCAGATGGGAGAAAAGGAGAGGATAGACGTAAACAACACTGAAGAAGAATAGAAAGAAATTGGTAACAAGGACCAAAGTTGTAGAAGTTGTCAGCTGTTCCTACCATTTTAGGTAAGAATATCTGGGACATGTTCACTCACAGAATAAGGAACTTGGGAGCATGGGTAGGTTTGAGTGACTATTAGACAGCTGGGAGTATGTCCAGCAGATACTGAAATAGTAATAAGCCAGGAATTCATATGCATTGAGGTAAAAACTGAAAATACGTGAGTGTGTGACATTAGAGAAGAAAAGACTATGGAGGAAAAAAGGGGCCAAGGCCTGAACTGCGTGAAATATGTAGGAGTACATATTAGAGGAAATTCTTGAGTTAAAAATGGCTATTCAAAAAAGTTGACAAATTAAGATACCTGAAAATCAACGCAGGGCTCTTCCCTGTGGAACCAGATATATTATGACTTAGGTTTACAGAACCTGGAGTATTTCTCTCTGGAATCTTCAGATTGAATTTATTCATAGGTGTGGTAGGATTGCTCTTCAGCGCCGACAGAAAGCTTCTACTTTTACCATGATGTTTAACTGTTCTGTTGCATGTTTTACAAGTAATCAACTATCATAAAAAGAAGAAATATTGGTCCTATGAGTTCTCTTGTAATTTAATCCAATAAACCACATGTTCCTTGAATTCTTATGTCAGGATACCACAGAGGTAAGTTAACAGAGACTGCCCCCTAAACTTGCAATAGCAGCAGGAATCAGATAAGACAAATTAAAAATAAAAAAATTCTCAATAAAAGATTAATGGCTAAACATTTATATTTAACATATATTTAAAGATAAAAGACTACTTTCTCAACATAAAAACTTTATTGGGAGAACTGGGAAGGACAGAGGGGATGACGTTCTTTAACATTTGGATATTCTTTGTAATAGCAGTGGACATTTAAAAATTTTTTGCAGGTGAACTTTAAACTTTTTCCCAATAAAACATGGGAAAATATCGCTGAAAATTTAAGTAGTCCCTTCAAATCCACAGTGATTCTGTAAATACAGTATAATTTACAAAACCAACTGAGTTATCATATTCCCACCTCTCTTCATTTCCACTATTAGCTCTAGAGGTTTACTTTTAGTATTCATTTCTAATAATAACTGTCCATTTTCTAGTTAAATGCCTTTCCTTCTACATAACTCACTCACAATGAACAGAATTTGGCCCATGCTTCAACAGAATATAAGCTATTTTAACTGAGAAGTACTCAAATATTTATGAACAGATGAAAATGCAAATGGAAGATCTGTGTATATCAAAGGGATATGTTGCTTTATATTCTTCCAAAAAGAGGCTGTATGCAGATTAAAATAAATCAGCCAAACAAACACCCCTAGCACCTTTCTAGCTAACTTCTGATTAAAATCCATAACAATGTAAACTTCACGAAGGCAAAATAGTGGAAAACAGTGAGGAAGCATTTATTATCTTCCATTTAGGAACATTTTCCAAACACATGGCAGTGATATTGTCTGAAAAGTATAATTCTCCAAAGAGTAAGAAAGTGAATTCTAAGCCAGGTGTGGTGGTACACACCTATAATCCCAGCACTTTGGAGGCTGAGGCAGAAGGATCACAATTTCAAGGTCAGCCTGTACTACATGTCAATTGCCAGGTCAGCTTGGACCACACAGTTGAGACCATGTCTCAAAAAGCCAAAAAAAAAAAAAAAAAAAAAAAATCTACCTACTGCAATATTCTCTCTTATCCTTCAAACATTCAATTTTTATGACAAAACAAAATGCACTTGCCTGTCTAATACTGGTACCCTCCTAAATATGGCAATTTTCAATCCAAGTTACTCTTTTTTTTTTTTTTTTTTTTTTTTGTGGTACTGGGGGACTGAACCCAAGGCTTCCTGCAGAGTTTGAAAGTGCTATCCCATCGAGCTGCATACTGGGCCCCTTTTCAGTTTTTCTTGAGATAGTCTCAGTTACTCAGGCAGCCTACATTCATGATCCTTCTGCCTCTGCCTCCCAAGTCACTGAGATTATAAGCAGGTGCCCATTTAACTGTAGTCTTCCCCTTACCCAGTAATTTTCTTATTAGTAATTTTTTTAGTGTACAATGTAATGAGTTTCATTATGACATTTCCATAAATTAATTGTAGTCATGAGCCAGAATATTCAGTACACAGTACAATGTCTACCTAAAAGCAAGGATTTGAACAGTTGATGTTAATATAGAATATGTAGGATATAAAATATATCTAATATTGGCCTCCACCTAGTAAACCCTAATATTATTTTATTTCATTTTATATTCCTAATACTAAGCATTGTGATAAGACTCTTGATAAATATTTAATGAAAGAACACAAGATGCACTCAACCTTTGTTGGGCACACAAATAACTGTGTACTGTCATGGGGGAAATGACTAAAGAAGTGACACTGGTACCTACATACATAAGGTAAAACTGTGTGAAGAAAAGGACCATTCACTTAAATTATTTAGCAGTTTAGGTAGAGTCATATTGGTTAGCCCAAGAAAGCCTCAAATTTGTGAAAATAATTGTGTGCTCTGAGAATAACTAAGTTCATAATGTCAGTGAAAAAAATAGCTATACTCTTGAAGCACTAATCACCAGATAATCCAAATATACTACTATAAATCTGAATTACAGTCAGGCTGGATTCTCAGCTTTAAGTGAAAGAAAAGAAAATTTATAGTTTATATATACTGGAACTAAAATCTTACCAGTATGCTTTTGGAGTCTTTGTACTTTTTCACAATTTTTGCTTCTTTAAAACTGAGTGTATAATTTCTTGCTTCTCGATTAAGAAGTTTTTGTATTTTGGGTGTCAATTTGGCCTTTGGCTTGAGGCGCACTCTAGAGTTATCCTTAACCAACAACTGGAAACAGTATGGACATGTTTCTTCAAAAGTGCTACTAGAATCTAAAATTATAGAAACACAATATAAAATCAGCAAATTGGAATATTTTGATACCTCAAACACCTGGCATAAATATGAAAAAAATATTGATTTTTAATATGAGCAGATAAACATTCTCTTTAAGCAAAGTCAAAATAGAAAAACTCAAAAACTATAAATTGTAATAGTTTTGCAAAATCTTACAATTACATACATTTATTCCTTTCTGCAACAGATAGGTCTCTAAATATTGTACCTGGCTCATGACTCATTACTAAGTTTAAAAAGGTTATTATGTTTCATCAGTTTACCAGTATACTTACCATAAAATAAGATTCCATTAGGATTTTTTTTTAATAATTAACACAACCAATATTTATTGAGTACTTACTGCTAAGCTCTGTGCTAAATTCTAGAGATAGAACAGCACTACAAAAGAATAAAGGACATGTTTATAACCTAGCTCTGACAAATGTAAAATCCATTCATATTCACTGAGTGACTATTAAATGTCTGAAACTGTGCTGGGTGCCTGAGATACAACAGTAAATACAGGACAACAATTGATGGAGGCAGACAATATAACATCAAATGTTAAGTGCTGGGAAGAAAAATAAGAGATGAAAGGGGAATAGAAAGTGTTGATGGTAGCTTTAAGTAGGGTGGCTGAGGAAGGCTCTATCAGGTGACATTTGCAGACAGGAATTAAAGCAGGTATGTGAGGCAAGAGTTCCAGGCAGAGGACAGAACAGGTGCAAAAGACCTGAAACACAACAGCAAGGAGGCCTAGTGTGGCTGGAGTTCACTGAACAAATGTGAACAGGTCAGAGTGGTTATGTAGGCCTATCATGTAGGGGTGCAAAATCCTGAAGGACTTCCACTTTTACCCATGAGATGGGAAGCCATTTATGACAGAGAAGGGGCATGGTCTAGATTTGGTTTTTTTCAGGTTCACTCTGATTGTTGGCTTGAGAATACACTGCAGAGAATGCCTGGGAGCTGTTGGTAGTAATCCAGGAGAAAGGCAGTGATTGCCTTGAGCAGGTTGAAAGCCATGGATGTTGTGAAAAGTGGCTAGGTTTGGAGATAATTTACCTATTATTCTTCGTGCAGGATAAAGACTATTCTTTCCTATCCTCCTTTTATCTTTCCCTGCCTCTTGCAGAGGCTGCTGCTAGTCTGCCATGTTAACAGGAACCCTCCATTTTTTGGGAGATGTTTTAAAGCCAACATGACTTGTTGGCTTACTGTCCTGGGGACTGGAAAGGGGAGGGCTGTTGGGGAGTCAAGAATGGCTCCAAGGTTTTTGGGCTGAATTAACTGTAAGGATAGGGTTAGCATTTACTGAAATGGGAAGAACTGGAGGAGCCTGTTGGGGTAACATTCAAGTTTTGGACATTTGAAATGCCTACCAGTCATTCAAAAGAAGTTATTAAGGAGGCATTTGGATTGAGTCTAGAATTTGGAGGTCTGGGCTGGAATTTTGTATACGGTATTTACATGCTACGAGAAAAGATGAAAAACTGTCACCAAGGAAGTGAACAGAGCAAGGAAAAGGGTTCAAGGCCTGAGTCCTGGAACATTACCACTATTTAGAGGTGAGTCTGCAGCTGCACCACTGTGGCTTCCGATCCCGTCAAATCTCGGAAGCTAAGCAGGGTCGGGTCTGGTGAGTATTTGGATGGGAGACCTCCTGGGAACACCAGGTGCTGTAGGCTTGGGAGACGGACCCGGCAACCCACTCTCAAAAAACAATCAGCCATTGAAAACCCTACGAACAGCAGAGAAGCACTAGCAATACTGTTTCGCCTTTTGTATGTAGGATCGCTATGAGTCGACACTGACTGGATGGCACCTAACAACACTTAGAGGTGAAGGGATTAGGACAACCAGCAAAGCACATGGGACAGTACTACTAGCTCAAGAGGTAGATGAACTGTCATGACTTGGAAGCCAAGTGGTAACTATTTCGAGATGACTGATCAATGTATCAAATGCCACTGGTACGAGAAAGTGAGACATATTAAGGAACTTGGATTTTTGATGAAACTAAGCATTTTTTTCATAAATAAGATCGTGTGCCTGGCACAGAATCAGCAAGTGTTTCGATCTGTCGTACATAGGGTCGCTATGAGTCGGACTCGACTCGATGGCACCTAACAACAACAACAACAAAGCATTTTTTTTTTTAAATAGAGAAGTTGAATCGATCAGCCTTCTCTTTTGGATCATTCTGAGGGCTGTGCGGAATGGAAGACAGCAGGGCGACAACGGACGAGTGTTCTTCCTACCGTGTGACGAACTATAGGCCCAGCTGTAAGAGAGAAAGAGGCTCGTGAGGGACAATGGAACATTCCTCGCCGCTCACCCCCCGCTGCCCCCTCCGTCCCTTTCTTACAGGAGATAGCGGGCCTGCCCCGGGCAGCTTTCACACAGGCCCCGCGCCGCAGCCTCAAGATAGTGCTTCTGTCTCATCGCTGCGGCTGCCGGCACCGACGCAGCTTCCTTCCCAATGAATTCCGTACAAAAAAGCATCCGCCGGAAGTCGACTTCCTAGTGTCGCCAACGTTGGCCTCAGCACCTAAGCTCCCCCCCGGAAACAGCCGCCATCCGCGAAAGGGTTCCGATGTCGTTAGCGTCGCGGCTTGTGCCCTCTCCTAGCTCTTGGCTCCGCCTCATCCTGTTAATCCCCCAGCGAGGTTCTTTACCGGGCAAAGATGGCACGATCTGAAGCTTAGTGGCCTTCCAACCTCTCTGTCTTCCTTTTCCTCATGCTTCCTCTGGCACTTCTGTTGTAGTTTCCTTATCAGGTCTGGGTAGCTTTAAAAGGCTTGGTTGAGGCTAACGTTAGTAAATTAACTGTTCATCCAAATGTTTTTCTCGTTCTTTTCTAGTTTGATTTCTTTCACGCACCTTAAATCGATATTGTATATTTTTACTTAAGTGTAAGGTAGAGTGACGTTTTTTCAAGATGGACAGCAAGCCATTTGTGAGGAGGAAGGGGATGGGGGGGCATGAAAGGGTTATGGGGGGTGAACATGAGCAGTGTTACAATATGTATGGAAATCTCATAATGAACTATTAAATTGTACACCAGCTAAAAAATTACTAATAAAAAGATGGACAGCAAGTTATACAAAGACTTACCAGTCTTTTTCCCATTTGTATTGGAATAAAAATAATATACAATGAGAACTGAGTATGTGTCAGGTACTTCTCTAAACATGTTGTTGTCGTTAGGTGCCATCGAGTGTGTGTCCGATTTATTGCAACCCTATGTATAACAGGCGAAAACACTATTGTTGGTGCTTCTCTGCTATTCATAGGGTTTTGTTTTTTGAACAAATTATTTGTTTTGAAAATTGGTAAATAGAGGAAAAGCATTAGCATTTATTCTGTGGTTCTTATATTCTGTATGAGATATCTACACAGTAAATGAAGGGAAATTTGTTTTTATAGAAATATTCCAGCTAATAAGTAGGGTGTGGTGTAATCCTAGCACTTGGGAGGCTGAAGCAAGAAGATAGAGAGTTGGAGACCAGCCTGGGCCATATAAGAAGATCCTGCCTCACAACAAATGAAAAAGGAGGAGGAAGCAGAGGCAGAGGGAGAAGAGAGAGCTAATAAATGAAGAAAGAATCAGGGAATTAGAATATTAATAATAATAATTATTATTATTATTATTATTATTGCAGTACTGGGGTTTGAACCAAGGGCTTCCCACTTGCATGCTTTGCAAGTGATGTACCACTGAGCTGCACCCCCAGTCCATTTTTTTTCCCAGTATTTGAGACAGGGTCTCACTAAATTATGCAGATTGCCTCTGGTCTTGAACTCTGCCCTGGAGTCTCCTTTCTCTACCCTCAGGAAGCAGATGGGTTTTGGATCCCAGGAAGCTGCACACAGTGGGAACAGAGATGAGAATCTGTTGGATGACAGGCAACTTGCCCTTTCAAAGTTCCTCAAGGACACTGGGGAGTTAGCAGCCATCTGGAATTTGCTGTCTCACTGTGATTTCTGCAGAAGTGTTGGGGACCGCTCAGGCCTGGCAAAAGATCAGAGCTTCAACTCAATACCAGTTCGCTTGGGGACCCTCAGGAGTGGGCAAGAGCTGGTTGGTGGCACCAAGAAGGACCTCAGGATCTTTCAACAACAAATGGGAACTTTATTAAGCTACTCCTTTGCAGGAGAGCCTAAAGCGTAGGGAAATATTGGGAGGAAATTGGCAAAAACTCCCAAACTGGGAAAATGGCTTTTGAATATCTGGTTTATAAATTAGAAATCTAGGGAAAATGACAGTAACTTGGTTGCACATTTGTACAAAACCCTTCCTGACTGGACAATTGGACTGAAAGTTGATTGGCTCCGGCCATTCTGTGGGCGAGCTGCCCTGCGGCAGCTCAATCCTTTTTTTCGCTTTTTTGCCCTTTCCTGCCTGGACCACTGATGAGGAAACAGTTTTCCTGCTCCCCCCCAGACCTTGGGTGAGGAAAGAACGCTCTCCCCTTCGCGACCATCAACAAAGAAAGATCCCACTCTCCATCTGATCACCACCGAAGCAACACTGTCTCCTCGTGACCACTGAGACCACCAACACAGGTGTTTGCCCCTGGAAGGCAAAAGCGGCTGAGGTTTTTCCTTTCTCCCATCTCCGCCGGTGTCCCTAGGGCCACAGGAGTCCATGCCCCTCACCCAAGGGTCCTGAGTGAATTGCGTTTAGTATCTGTGTGCACAGCGGCGCCGCCCTACGTTCTGACCGGTAGGTGCGCGCCCCACATAGAGTTGTGCCTTCACCTCCTGAGTTGCTGGGATTACAGGCGTGCACCACCGCGCCCAGCAATATTATTTTGCAACCCTGAGTGGGCATCAACAGCTGCTAATACCACTGTGTTCTTGTTTTCTTTCTTTTTCTTTCTTATTTACTTTCTTTCCTCCCCTCTCTCTCTCTCCCCCCTTTTCTCCCTCCCTTCTTCCCTCTTTCTCTCTCACTTTCTCTCTCCATGTATTGGCTTTGCCTTTCTAGAACTGCATACTAATAGACTCATAAAGTACATACTTTTTCATAGATTAGTTCTTACTTTCTAAAATTCACATTTAATGAAATGAATGAAATGTACATCTTTTACTGCTAGCTTTATCCACATCATGTAATGATGTTTTTAGGTGCTCTTGAGTCACGTCTGACTCACAGAGACCCTCATAGGGTTTTCAATGGCTGTTTCAGGATTGCTTTGCAAGTGGATTGCCATGTCCTTCTTCTGTGTTTGTGGTGCTGGAGATCGAACGTGGGTTCTCAGAGAGTGCAGAATGGTGCTCTACCAACTGAGCTAAACCCCAGTTTATTCCTTTTTATTGCTAAGTCATATCCCATTTTAAGAATAACTATTCTTTGTTTATTCATTTACTTATTGATGGCCATTAGATTATTTCTGGTTTTTGACTATTATAAATAAAGTGATAAACATTCTCTTTTATCATTGCACTTTTACTTATGTGTTTCAAAGCATTGAACTTTCAGCCTTCTTTTAAGAAATTTAATTTTCCTTGTCAGAAAGAGAAGTAGAAAAGAATAATTAAAAAATCATTTTAAGGACATCAGTCTATATTTCTTCTGCAATTTCTCATGAATATGCATCACTGTTCTAATTATTTTAAGGTTTTTCATGTACGATTATTCACAATTCAACTTAAATGTAACTTTTCCATTAAACAGGTGTTGACAAGCACATTAATGCAAAGGCTCTGGGACGTTACTGGATTATTTTATATAAATTCTTTCACGAAGTCTTGTTCTTAACTTTCTGGTTTATTGTGACCGTGGATTTCACATAAAGGGAGATTAAGAGCTAATAGTAACATTTCAGGAAGGAACAAGAGGAGGACATAATAAGAGAGTCTAAATTCATGTATCCATATGGAATACAAAGAAAATATAGGTGTAAGAGCTCCTTGGAAGGTGAGATAAGAGGAATTATAAATGAGAGATCTCTCAGTCACATTGTAGAATGATATCTGCCTATAATCATAATCTGGAAAAGCTCCAGCTTTGTTCATTTGCTTTCTCAGGCAGAATTTTTTTAAAGAGGGAAAGACCCAAAAGGTAAAATCAGTTCCTATCATGGATCCCATGAGTAAGATGTTATCTCTAGCTCTAGATATGTTCTCCTTTCTGTCTGCAGAGTCATATATGCCCAGTTGCTATTTTGTTGCCTTTTCCACACCTACCTCCCAATAGTGCTTCCACGAGGTGAAGCTTTGTGCATCCAACACAGTGGCACTGAAGTCGAATCTCCCTGGTTTTTCAGGCACATCCTGCTATGTATTTCCAAATCTCACACTTCTCAGGTCCTCAGACAAGGCAAAGCAGGCATAAGCTGTTTAAGATCCAAAGTTATATGTCTTTGGAGCACTTTTAGCTTTTTGCTCATTCCTCTTATTTGGCATGAGCTCAGGTCTGTGATATGAGCAGGATCTAGGCATTGAAGCATTAGTGACTTACTTCTTTCTAAAATCTTGCATTCTGGAGCAATGCTGAGGCAGAATTCCCACACTTCTTGTGGCGATCCATTGGAGGCTACAGAGCTGTAGCATTTCCTAGGACTTCTCGTCAAGCTCTGTGGCAATCTGATCAGTTGATTCTGACTGGCTTCTCTCAAGTTCAAGTCAAATTTTCAGCCTTGCAGCCTCAGAAAGTTTTGTTCATTCTCTTCACTCAACAACCAGTACCTTAACCTATATTCAGACTCAATCATCTCTTTAAAATTCTGCTATTCTTCCTGAGTGACCATCATTCTTTCTTGCTCAACAGCTAAAAGTCTTTTAGCTACTTCAAATTTCTTCTTTAATGTGTTCAACATTTCCTGGAATAACTTCCTATAATTCTCAGCAGCCTCCTGTATCCCATATATCACTGATGCTTGGGCTCCTGGGACTGGAAGCATTTGTTGCAAAGGGTGATTTGGTCATCACTGAACAGGTGCCATGGTTTCAAGTGTACTTACAGCAGGCATATTCTGTGAAATTTTACTGTAACTAGGGGCTGAACCTTTTGGACATTTTGGTTGATTTCCTTGGCTGGAAGATAAGATTTCTTGTTTCTGATGCAGAATACTTCCCTGTACTCTTAACAGGAAGAGACAGGCAAGCTTCCTCTGTGCTCTGGAGCAGGTGCATTTTTGGTAACCTCACAGTGTATAGTGATGCATCCAAGACCCAAGGAGATAGTCTATGCAGATAGAACAGGTCAGCACATCCTGCACTCTTCAAATCCAACTAACATTTTGGTAGTTATGTGCTTGAGGGAGACAGAATTGTGCCAGTGTTCCTGAGTCAGAGGGGCTTGCTCAAGTTTTCTGTAAATCTGACAGCTTTGGTTCTCAACATTCTGTTTTTGGTTCCATATTTTCTGGAATCTCCCAATCTTGGAATGCTTCAAAACTCAGTTCTGGTCTCTTACCCCATCCTACAATCTTCTCCTAGGGAATCTTGTTACCAGAGAGGGTGTCAGGGTCTTTCTTGATTCTGGGGTGTAGTGTCCCTGATGCTGGTTTCTTGGCTCAATGAATCAAAGAATTGAGTCTGGGAAAACATGCAAGGCATGCAAAGGTGAAAATTTTATGTAGAACATTGAAGAAAGTGAAAAAGGTAAGGAAAAGCAAAAGTAAAAGGGGAAGAGCAGAACCTCTGATGCAGAGAGGGGGCCCCAGGAGAGCTGAATAACAAAGGGACATGTTGTCCAGCTAGGGGTATATATAGTGTCTAGGACTGCATTGGCAGTCCCAGATTGGATGGTTGCCAGAACTTTGCCTGATCACACCCATAATTGGGACTTTCAAACCTGTGCTCCCTTGCTAGTTGGTCAGCTCTGTAAAGTTTCTGGTTGGCCCCCAAATTGGCACTGGTGAGCATTTCTGTCTGCCCAGTCTTGTAGGGACAATGTTTTTATTTGTTTTTTACCCAGTGACAGTCATAACCAATAAAAAACAGAGACTGTCACTTTAACTGGAGACCTGGTTTGAGGGCTTTTTTTTTTTTTTTTTCTGGTAGGCCCTGCTCTCTACAACTGCCCATGGGTCTCAAGCCCCCTTTCCTCCTAGTCCCTGTTCAATCCCTCCTCTCAAGTTGAGACTCCCACTGCTGTTGGAAGTACAGGCCACAGCGATTTTGGATGACCATGGTGGCCAAGGAATCCAGTTGGTCTTAGAGGGCCTCAAGGGCTGCAGATATGTGTTCCAGGCCTGATGCTGATTTGGCCAAAAGATTACAATAGACATGTGAAGCCGAGCCTGGATGGGCTGTTCTCGTAGTTGTCCCTAGGGTTATTCCCAAGCCCACTAGTAGTGGTGCCAATTGTACTGCTCTCCTGACTCAAGGAGAGGGACAGGGAATGCCTCATCAGCAGGGGCAATGTTAATTTCAAGAGCGAGATACACTAAAGTAGAGGTTCTGGTCCATTTTGCAAGGAGACAGGAATATGCACTTCTGCAAAGGAAAAAGATTCCCTTGGTCTCAAGGTAGGCAGTAATATCCAGATGGAATAGCAGGCACTTAACAATTGATGATGGGGGAGGAACCCAAACCCCCAAGGAATCAGAGGGCCAGGAGTCTTGGATGAACCAAAAAAGAAGTATGGAGCAGCCAGGGCTGCTGTGGTTAGAGGTGGTATAGGAACAGTCTGCGGGCTAAATGACAAGTTGTTCTTGTCCTGGAAGAGGCAGTATCATTTGGGTTCTGCAAGCATCCAGGAAACTGAATCACTGAGGGAAGGGACTTGTAGGCAGTTTTTGGGATATCAACAACCTGAGTTTTTTGGCATTGCTGCCAGGGAGACAGATTAGGACAAGTGTCTCGTCTCAGCAGCCTTGACAAAAATAGGTATGTCTTTCTTGTGTGGTGTAGGTATCAAGAGGAGTAGGCCCTGAGATTTGGAGTTTTCTTAGAGAATGTCTGTGGTCGACCTCTATATATGAATAAGAATTATGATTTAGGATTATGTAATTACAAAAGTCATCAGGTATCTCTCCAACTGGGAGAGAGAAAACATCTCTACCCCCTGCTTTAATGCAAAGAGGGACCTGGTATTTGGGAACTATGTGGGAGAAAATTGGTCCACATGTCAGGAGATGTTTGGATTGTAGTTTTTCTAATTTATTCTGATAATTCTTCATTAAACATTGTTGTTGTTGTTAGGTGCTGTTGAGTCATGTCTGACTCATAGCAACCCTCAGGGATTTCAGTGGCTGATTGTTTCATAGTAAATCTCATAAGGTGTAAATTATACTGGAGGTGGGAATGTAGGCTTGGATTGATCTGGGTCCACTTGAAGCAGGATACAGACCATCAGGGAGCAAAGGCATGCACAGACAGCAAGCATTGGCATAAGAAGAGTTGTGGCTTTGCAAAAGGCCATGTGCTGACTCAAACAAGGAAAAATCTGGGAATCCCTGGATGTCAATTGCCTGACCAAGGGTCCAGCAGAGGAGGAAAATTATGAAAAATGACATCTTGGCAATGACCTGAGGCAGACAAGAAAAGTTCAAGGCAAACAGGGCCATGATCTCCAAAAGAGAACAGAGAAGTTGGGTTATTTCCCTATGATCTGGAGCCAAGCCATCTCCCAGAGTGGTAGCCAAGATTCCCAACCGGCTCCTCAGTACCTTCAGGCCCCGTCAGGCCAATTTGGTAATGTCAGATGGTGACCTCTGTGGCTCGACTTGTAGTTTGAGATGTAACTGTAGTTACAGCAAATAAAGGCTGGATCATAAAGAGAACTTTTATGTACTGGGGACAGAGGAGGTAAAAGAAACTGGATGCTTCAGGCCTAATGGCACTCATGATCTTTTTTTATTTTTTATTTTTATTTTTTTATGGTACTGGGGGTTGAAGCCAGGGCCTTGTGCTTGCATGCTTTGCAAGTGCTGCACCACTGAGCTGCGCCCCCAGCCCATTTTTTTACTTTTTGAGACAGGGTCTCACTAAATTATGCAGACTGCCTCTGGTCTCGAACTTGTGATCCTCCTGCCTCCGCCTCCTGAGTCGCTGGGATTACAGGTGTGTGCCACTGTGCCCTGCCATTCGTGATTTTCTAATGCCCTTCGCCCATCAGGTGCATCTGAGGTTCCTGGGTAAAAGATGGAGTGAGTTGGAGCCAGAGAGGGCTGTGCCAGGACTTGTTCCCTGTTAGACCTACTGGGGAGAGGGATCTAGCCCGGGTTGCCTTCGTCTCCAGGAACAGTCACCCCCACGAAGGGTACAAGGCTTAGGTGGTAATTTAAACTTCTTAGAGAATCCCTTTTCCAGTGGCTTAGGTTCCCACAACTGTGGCAGGCATTGCTCCTTTTGAATCCCCTTTCCCGTGCCCAGGACCTCTTTGTGGAGGTGGGTTGTTATATGCCTGAAGAAATTGGAGTTGTCTGTCTGCCTGTGACCATTTGCCCCTGACTCTTGTGTCTGCTTTTGTTTTACTCCTGTTGTTGAAACTTTCAAAGGTCACATTGAAGAGTTGGTCTGGAGGTGTTTGCAGATCTATTGCCTGTTCTTGTAGCACTTTCCTAACACCTGGAGCAGGCTGACAGACAAAATGGGCATTTATTAGAATCCGGCCTTCATGGGAGCTGAGATTTCAATTAGTATGCTGTTTCAAGGTTTCAATGAGACAACCTAAAATTATTTAATTCTGAGGTCTTCTTTAAGGATCCTGGACGTGAAAGCGTTGAGTTTGTTGGCCCAGCAGAAGGCCAAATGACCAAAGGGCTTTGACATAAGGGAACAGAGTTCTGCTAAAAAGGTCCCTATAGCACTGGGAAGAGAAAAAGGGTTGTCTACATTATTGTGAAAGAGCAGGCTAGGTACTGGTATCTTGAAACTTCAAAAGTTTTTAGGATTATCTGCATCCTGAAAGGGAGTGAGTCTTTTTGAATCTGTCCTGGGAAATAGCTGGTCTTCCAGGAGTTGCCCATATTCCAAGAAATGGCCAATTTATTGAGTATGAAGCATCTTGAGGGATAGCTATTCCCCACAATCTCTTGAATCTCAGAGGTGGTGATTTCCCTTACAGACAATAATAAGAATTTTCCATTCTAATATACCTGCTATCTGGATCCATTATACCATTTCCCGTTAGAGGGAAAAGCCCGTCTCTGGGTACAGAAGAAGATTAGGTGTTTTATCCTAGGGTCTAATAGTTAAACTAGTCCCAGTTCTAAAGGTGGATGAAGAAGCTTCCATCTAGACAAAAAAGGAGAAGCGGGAGGGGTAGGCACCCAGCACCTTCAGAACCTTTGACAGCCTATTGTTCCCTCCACGGGGTATTATCTCCAAGGTGGCAGTTGAGAAAGCTCACTTCCATCAAGGACGGGAAGAGAACAGAGAAGGGCAGAAGTCTTGTACCCTGAGAACCCCTCAAATTCATGACTCCTTTCCCAAAACCACCTGGGAAAGGGGGGGGGCTACTACTATTCATGGCTTCTGTACCAGCATGGCCCCGCTTTTCCCTATTGAACCCCTGTTATGTGTGGCTGGCAATAGGTTGCTACCCAAATTTGTCCACACTTACTGGTATAGCCTTACCAGCTATTCCTTTCCAATTGGCCATTAGTTGAAAAGCCAGAGGTCTACCAGTCTCAGTGGTCCCAATTATCCGTGTGACCTTACTTGTAAGTACCCATTGGTACCAGTATAACCTGGGAGCTCCTCTGACTTCCTGGGGGTACTTCTAACTTCTGCACGCCTTGATCATAAACCAACTAAAATACTTGAGGTTTTACTCCTGGGCCTCCTCCAAGATGTTGAGAGGGAAAGGTCTATAAGAAGAAATTCTGGATTTCCCCTTGTCCACCTGTCCTTAGGATCCCTTTGTCCATGGCCATAGATCACTCAGCCTTTAGCTCTCTGGCCCCAAACATCCAATCCTCTCTTTGTTGAATTCTTGTAGATTCTGAACTGTGAATTTCAGCTTTAACCTCTGCACACACGTTGTTGTTCCCTCTGTCAAGCATACCCTTCCAGGAGGTCCTTGGTTTCAATGCCATTACCTCTTTGGAGATGCTTTTTTTCCCCCCTCTCATTACAATTTTATCCTTTTAAAGCCTTCTTCAACCTTACTTTAAGCCTTCTGAATTTTGTCCTTGTATTTCTATTTAGCCATCCAGTCTTGGGCCAAAAATCTTGCTTTACCAAATCCTTTCCATAAACAGTTTTCCATTCCTTTTATCCTTCCAAAGTCTCTGTATTCATGACTTTCTTGTGTCTTTCTTTTACAAACTTCCACAACTTGCTCAAGCCATTCACAACATGCCTTTACCTTCTGGTCTTGTTCTTGTCTGTCCGTACATTTCCATTTGGGAAAAGACTCCATGATTCTTCTTTTATTTCCTTCTTTGTAAACAATAATTCCAATGTTAAATTCTTCTTATATACCTCTCTGTCCTACATGCTAGTTCCTTCTTGCTTGTCTCCTTTTGCAAGATTTATCTCTTAAAACAACACTTAGAGGATGAATTCTACAGATTTTGAACCAGAGAGGCATGAAAGCCTACATGCAAAGGATTCTAGATGTCATTTTAGAATCAAATGAAACAGATTGGCTGAAATAACTTGATAGTCCAGTCAGGTCTCACTGCAAAGAGATGCTAGGTGTTGTAAATGTGAGGGCCAAATGTTCCTTCCTATGCATCTCAAGTCTCACCATCTATAAACTTTTCCCTTACACTCTGTTAGATTATAGTCTCATTTATATCTTCCTGTCTACAAGTTGGGAAAGTCCTTACAGAAGGGAACTGTTCTGATCTTTACCCGATGTCTGGGTGTAGACCCTCTTTTCCTATAGTCAAACCAGCTTAGTCTTCTCTCAGCTGCCATAAACTTTGTCCTTTTGAAGTGATTGCCCTGAGTCTATTTCTTTAAAGTCACTGGGAATCCACACTGGCAAAGGAGTTCTGCCTCTGAGAGGGATTTCTTAATGGTGATTATCCCAGATTCCTACAACCTCTGGGGCCATAGGCTTAGGCCCCTGTTCGTAAAGCCTCCCTGAAGCCGTGGAGGCCTGGCTGCCTAGAGGGCCTCTGCTCTCTGCAGGCCCAAGTCCCAACCTGACTGGAAAGAAGACAAATCAAATAAATCTAGGCCAGCAAAACCTGGCAACCTCCCAGGGTCTAAATGGGCAGAAAATGTCAAAGACATCACCCTTTACCATGTACCATGACAATTTCTCATACCCGGAACACTAGTCTTGAAGGGACACCAGTCTCTCTAGATAGACATGATTCCTAAAACTGACTCAACATAGAAAGTCTGTCCCCTACAAGCACATGCATATACCTGAAAAAGAACATTGCAAAGGTTTGTATTCAAAATGTGGGGACAATGTGGGGAATGTTCCTTTCCAGCCTCTAAGCTCCAAGGTCCTGAGGAGGGACCCTCCCCTCTCCTGACCATCTCCAAAGTCCTGAGACTATAGAAGTCACCAGCCCTTAGAAGTCGAAGCATTCATGAAATTCCAAACTCACAACCCCATTCCCTTCCTCCCCCCTGTGCCCTTACCTCTAATGAAAAAACAAAAAATATTTTCCTGCCTCAGTCCCAGACTAAAAAATCTGCCTGCAATATAAAGGGGGCACACTATACCTGGCCTGTCGCATAGTGGGTACAACTAGGACCCTGTCCATCTCCCTCTGCTGCAGCCTGCTTGAGTGACTTCTCTGTCTTTTCTCTGGTCTCTCCCTCTCTCCTCATCTTCCTTAAATAAACCTGATCTTCAACTAGTCAGTGTGCTTTTTCATATCTGTGGGCCCTTCCCCCAGATTTTCCCTATCCCAAAGCAAAGTCCAGAATTCCTTAACCAAGGCACTTCGGTGGCTTTAAATAAACCCTAGCCTGGCACAGCCCTATTTGACAATGACCCTTTCTGTTCAGGAGGGAAATCAAGAAACATTACGTTCTGCTCTTTATTCTGCACCTCAGTGCTTCCCTTCTTGATTAGGCTGCTGACTTTGCCCAGAGGCAGGCTTGAGAGGCTGGCATGGCTGGCTGATTGGGGTGGCAAGCTCATTCCCAACAAGCCGGTGGACAAATGCACCCTGCTGGAGGAGAGGGAGGGTCACCTATGCAGCCATCCAGGCCAGTAGGTCATGTGGCTGTCTTCACCCCCACTAGACCAGGGCAGCCCTATTATAACTTGCACTGCTGCTGAGGAAGGAGGATCCTGCCATGGGGCACTGAGCGACCCCCTCTCTTCCCCCATTGGATGAACCCAGAGCCACCCTGCACCTACCCCACTCTCAGGGAGCTCGGAACCCAGCAGGGAGCCCTCCCTTCCGGGGTCCTGGATGAGTCAGCCTGGCTGACTCCCCAGTCCTCAGACCCCCCACGCTCGCCTCCAACTCTGGAGCACAGGACCCTTTGAAACCCACTCCACTGTAAGTTCCTGACAGAACATAGGTAAGAGGGTGGAAGGTGTTTAGGGGCAGGGGGTAAGAATCTGTAGGAGAGAAAGAGCAAGGAGAAGAAAGCAATGTAGAGAAGTGGAAAGATAACGGGGACTCACTTTACTTGCCTTGTTGGAGGCTTCTTAACCAGTGCCCGAGAAAAATGTTACTCGAGAAGATCGAGGCTCTTCCTTGGTGCCCGTGGGTAGTGTCCCTAATGCCAGGTCACCATAGAACTGAGTCTGGAGACCCAAATAAGGCAAGCAAAAGTGAAAGTCTTATTTAAGCAAAAGTAAGAGAGGAAGAGCAGGACCTCTGATGCAGAGAAGGGGTCCCCAGGAGAGCTGAGTAACCCAGTAATGTGTTTTCTGGCTAGGGGTTCATATAGTGTCTGGCACTGTGTTGGCTGTCCCACTTTGGATGCCTATGTCTGGCACCAGTGGGCATTTATCTGCCTAATTCCCTATGGTTTATTTTTCTGTTTTCTACCTGGTGACAGTTGATAACCAATTGAAATTATAGACTGTCACATTAACTGGAAGCCTGGCTCAAGTGGTTTTTCTGCCAGGCCCTGTTTGCTACATCTGCCCATGGCTCTCAAGACCCATTTCTCCCTGGTTCCCCTTTCAATCTCAGTCATTTTTCTGATGAGCATTCTTGTTTTGTTTTTGTTTTTTGCAGTACTTGGATGTTGAACCCAAGGCCTCACACATACTTGGCAAGTATTCTACCACTGGATTGCACCCCAGCCCGCCCGCTCTTTCTTTCTTCTTTCCTTCCTTTCTTTTTTCTTTCTTTCGTTCTCTTTTTCTCTCTTTCTCTTTCTTTCTTTTCTCTTTCTTTCTATTTTTGAGTCAAAGTCTTGCTAAATTATGCAGGCTGCCTCTGGCCTCAAACTTGCAATCCTTCTACTTCTGCTTCCCAATTCATGGGGATTATAGGTGAGCATCACTGTGCCTGGTACATGAGTATTCTTATAAAAGTGTTTTTGTAGCCTATGTTTTCATTTTTCTTGGCTAAGTAACTAGGAGTGGAATTTCTTCAGCAAAGGGCAGGAAAATATTTACATTTACAAGAAATGACTAACTGTTCTTCCAAGGTGTTTGGACCATTTTGCATTCTAAATGGGAATTCCACTTGCTCCATATCCTCGCTAATACTCGATGTTGTCAGTCTTTTAAATTTTAATTATTATAGTGAGTATAGAATGGCATCTCATTATGGTTTCAATATTCATTTGCCTTATGATTAATTTAATAATAGTAAAATCTTTTCATGTGCCCATTGGCCATGCATGTGACTTCTGTTGTGAAGTATCTGCTCAAGGCTTTTACCCATTTAAAAAACTGTGTTGTTTTCATTATTGAGCTATAAGAGTTTACTGTATATTATTAATAAAAGTCCATGGCTTGACTGCCTATTTTATTAATGGTGTTTTTTTGATTCACAGACGTTTTTATTTGGTGAGATCTAATTTCCCATAAAGTTGTATATGAACTTCTAAAATCACGCCCAAGCAGTGCATGTGTGTATCTGATCAGTGTACCAGTGACTTTGAGAACTGGCTTAACACACTATGTTTCAGTCTCAGCCACTGGGTAGTATGTATTCAGGACTTATCTAAATGGCATGGTGAGGGCTTTGAAAAGTGAACTGACATTTGAACCATTACTCTCAGAAGATGAGTTGAACCTGTACCCTAAACTTAGAAAAAAGAAAGAAAGAAAGATAGAAAGAAAGAAAGGAAAAAGAGTACATTCTTCACTTGATCTTAGCTAAAAGGCTGAGAAGCAAATAAAAAAATACATTCTCTATAGGAGTTAAACAAGACTTAGTATCTCATTACATAGTATTCAAAATATTTAGGACATAATCCAAAGTTACATAGAATGTGAAACCCAGGAAAGTCTCAACTCACATTGGAAAAGATAATCAATAGGTACCAAAACCAACACTGACACAGATTGGAATTATATGGCAAAGGCTTAATGCACGTATTATGTGAATGCTCCAATGATCAATGGCAGAAACTCTTGAAATGAATGGAAAGATAGAAAGCATCAGCAAAGAAAAAGAAGGTATGAAGCAGCAGCACATAGAAATTTTAGAAAAGAAGCATAAAATAATAAAAAGCACAATGAATGGGCTTAGTAGCAGAATAGAGATAAGTGGGCAAAGAGTCTGTGAACTTGAATATAGGATCAATAGAAATCATTTAATCTGAATAACACAGAGAAAAAGGGATAAACAATGAACACATTCCCCAGGACATGTAGGAAAATACCCACAGCTCTAATAATACATATCATCTGAGTAAAACAGAAGAGAATGACTGAGATGCAGAAAAAATATTTTAAGAAATAATGACTGAAAACTTCCAAAGTTTAGTGAAAGATATAAACCTACAGATTCAAGAATCTCAGTGAACTCTAAAAGGATAAACTTAAGAAAGCTGAGTCCAGAGACGTAATAATCAAATGGCTGGAAACTAAAGGCAAAGAACAAAATTGAAGGTAATCAGAGAAAACCTATGCATGATCTATAGAGGAGCGATGGGTTCAAATGACTGCATATTTCTTATCAGAAACCATGGAAGACAGAATGAAGTAGATGACATTTTAAAAGTGTAAAATGAAAAGAGCTTTTAGTGCAGAACTTCATACCCAGTGAAAATCTATTCCATGAATAAAGATGAAATAAAGACGTTCTTGGAAGGAAGGAAAACTAAGAAATTTATTTGCCAGAAAATATGTCCAAAAAATTACTAAGGGAAGTTTTTCAGATGGAAGGGAAATTATATTAGAAAAAACCCCTGGAATATCAGTAATGAAAGAAGGGTGACAAATGATAAGATTCTGGTTAATAACTATTCTTCTCTTCTTGAGTTATTTAAAGGATATTTGACAGTTGAAAGCAAAAAATACAGCCCTGTCTTGTGGGATTTTGAATATATACAAATGTAATGAATAGAAACCATAACAAAATTTTTACAGTGGTAAAATTTCTGCTTTCTACTTGGAAAGGCAAAATATTAATTCTAAACAGATTAAGAAACTCCATCATAAGTCTAGGAGCATCTATATACTGAGAGAGATATGGCCCAATATGTGGTCTATTTTGGAGAATGTCTGATTTTAGTTGAAAAAGATGTGTATCCTGCAATGGTTGGGTGTAATGTTCTATAAATACTCATTAGGTTGAGAGGGTCTAAAGCAGGGGTTAACAAACTTTTCCTGGCTAGGTGTGGTGGTGCATCCTAGTGACCCTGGAAATGGAGGAAGGAAGATCACAGGATTGAGGCCAGAGGCAGCCTGTGTAACTTAGTGAGATCCTATCTAAAAAAACCAAAAAATGCCTGGGGGATAGGGTAGTGTAGCTTAGTGATAGGGTGTTTGCAAAGTATGCACCAGGCTCTGGGATCAACCCCTCAGTATTGCAAAAAACAAAACAAAACAAAAACAACAAAATCCCTTTCCTGTAAGATGCCAGCTAGTAAATACTTTAGGTCAGGTCATATGCTCACTGCCACATCTAGTCAACTTTGCAAAAGTAGCCATAGACCATCATGTTGCTGTTGTTGTTGTTGTTGTTGTTGTTGTTGTTGTTATTGTTGTTATGTTATTGTTAAGTGCTGACAAGTCTCCTCCAACTCATAGCGACCTATGTACAACAGACCAAACACTTTCCAACACTGCGCCATGCCTGGGACTAAGGTTTTAAATGGCTGATTGTTTCAGGAGTGGGCCACTGGGTCCTTCTTCCAAGCCTCTATCACCTGGTATTCCCAGGTGGTTTCCCATTCAAGGACTAACTTGGCCCAACCCTGCTTAGTTTTAGAGATGTGGTGAGATTGGACATCAAGGTGGTAACAGCTGTATGCTGTAGGCATGGACTGTCATAGACAATACATAAGTGAATGGGTATGGCTGTTTCCCAATGGAACTTATCTGTGGGATCTCCTCTTCTAAAAAGAAAACCATGCAGCCTTAGTGAGATAATGCATATATGTGGTTTTAAGCCACTAAGTTTGTGGTTGGGGCTGGGGTTTATCTCAGTTGGTACAGTGCTGCCCTGCACTCTCTGAGGCCCCAGGTTTGATCTTCAGCACCACAAAAACTCGAGAAGGACCTAGCAACCCACTCCTGAAACAATCCAGGAACAATCAGCCTTTGAGAATCCTATGAATAGCAGAGAAGCATTGACATAGTACTGGGCATGGAACAGTGTTGGGGAATGTTTCTTTCTATTGTATACAGGGTTGCTATGAGTTGGACCTGACTTGATAGCACCTAACAACAACAAGAAGTTTCTGGTAACGCTATGTTCTAGTAGAAAACTAATACAACACGTATTTTGAGGTCACCTCACAGATTTCTTCCTTTCAGGATTACCCACTAACTCTCCAATTCTCCTAGCCTCAAATACTGTTTACTCTTCCCTTTTAGCCAATAAGGCTGTGGCTTCTGGAAGCTGGAGTTACTTGTGGCTTGGAGGTTATCCTCCCGTGAAAAGCCACACACTTAAAAAAAAAATATATATATATATAGAGAGAGAATATATAAATATATATATATAATATAATATATATAATATATATATACAATATATATATATTTATATATATATATTATATATATTTTATATATATATAATATATATATATAATATATATATAAAATATATATATATATTTTTTTCCAACTGTAAGGGTTGTTTCCACTTCAGTTTCCAAAGTCTTCAAATAATTTTAAAAATGATTTGCTCAGATTTTATACGTATTATTTGCAGAAAGATTAGTCTACCGTTACCAAATGCTGGATCCTCGTTATACTGTTCTGCCTACTTTTGTTTCCAATTTTCCATAATATGAAGAAAAAAGAAATGAGAAAAATCCAATAAACTACTGGATGAGAGGCCTTAAATTTTCTCAATCTCATGAGTCTGAAGCCTGAAAATGAGTTGCCCTCTCTTACGTGGCACTCAACAATAAAAGAAAATGCGTAAAAAGGTAAGTTTCAAAATCTGTGGTGTGGGGAGGGAAGTCCCTAGCCTGAGCTGCTGGGTGGGAAGGAAAACCTCACTTGGTTTGTTCCATCACATGCAGTTCCCGGCAGTTGCCAGCAGGGGGAAAAGTAGTTTTTTTGTTTCGCGTGGATCCCCGCGCCGCGCGGCTAATTCCCCGAGCAGAGGGAAGCAAGGGAAGGGTGGCGCGGGGACCTCGGTCAGCGTTCGCGGAAAGCTGGCCTAGAGGAAGCTCTCTGCGCGCCAAAGTCCAGCGAAATCGCGTACACGGATTCCTGGCAGTCCTGCCTTCGAGGTACGCGGTAGGACTTGGCCGGGACGCCCTGCTGCCCACCCAGCCTGGGACCCAGGGCTGCAGCAGCGCAAAGCCTCCTCCGGGGCGCCGCGGGCGGGCGGGAGACCCAGGCGCGGACGCGCCCCGGACCGCAGGGAACCAGAGGAGCCCACGTGCGGGTCCGAGTGCGATCCAGGTGAGCGCCCGTCCGAGTCCGCCGGGAGCGGGTGAACCCGCGCCTGGGTGTTCGGCGGGTCCCGCTAGCTGGTTAGCCGCCCTCGAGTAGCGGTCAGGGTCGGGACTAGGACTCAGGCAGTCAGTGGGAAAATGGGTTGAAGGGGAGAGCGATCTGTGCGTGCTCTGAGCCCGTGCTCTGAGCCCAGCTGCGGGCCTGGGCGCAGCGGGGTCTCCAAGGGCTGCTGCCAGGCGATCGCGCCAAGGACCTTCTATCAAGTAGCTTCATGGTAAAAATAAGTCACACTGACGAGACAGGGTGCGAGGGAGCGGGAAAAAGACTGGTTACAAGAGCTAAGCATTAGGCATCCCCTTGGGGACCTTAGCTACACTGTTTTCTAACCAGTGGCAGAGCCTGGGTCAGTGCCCCTGAGTTTGGTGTCACTGCGTGGATAAATGAGCCGAAGAAGGGGGAAAACAGCCGCCACTTTAGAGATGTTTCAAGCGACAGTCAGTGGGTGCTGAAACAGTGAGAGGGATTGCAAATGGAAAGCAAAGAATAGAAAGAGGAGAAGCAAAGATACGGGAAATTAAAAAAGGAAACCACATGAAAACAACCGGCTCGATCCCCACTGGGTGGGGGGCACAGGTCGTCAGCTGTCCAGGACATCCTCAGGCAAGGACCCAAACTTGGGCAGATCACTGGAGTCAAAGAAGCTCCTTGGTTAAGAATCCACCGGTTGTCATTGATGCTTTAAGGTTATCCTGGTAGGAGCAGTAATGAATGCAATGTGTAGACAAGTTTTCCTTTGGCATCTGATCAGATGGGAAGATGCAGTCGGTATAATTGGGCTAGACATCAAGTTGCAAGACACCGTGTTTTTCTATGCCCTGAAAAACGTTAAAAGGGGAGTCTCTAGAAAAGAATGGGTGTTAAAAATACTTTAGGGCCAAAGTGTTGCAAAACAGCACAATACTGACTTATTTACTCTAAGTCTCAGTAGCATCATGTGCAGCCAAAGTGCTACTCTAATTTAAGAAAGTGTCTAAGTGTCTATTTGTTTTACATAGCTGATGACTAGTTGAAAATAGATGGGATTATAAAATATTTAAATAATTTGAAATATATGCAAAAGTTTTGCCAAACTCTACATGAAAATGTGTGAGGTAATAGCATAGCCAAATTCGGTTACTTTTCGAAAGAAATCTATTGCACTAGGCTGTTGCCCTTTCCCCTGTTCTTGTACTTGAAGGTTGAGGAGCTGTTTGTCATTGCAGACTTACAGCTGTGGGACTGGTTTGACCTGACGTACTCAGCTGTGCTTCCCATTCTCAATTTGACAGTTTTAGGGCCCTCCTGTATCTATCTGTGAAAAACATCCTATGCTTGTTTTAGAAACTTGCTTGTTCTGCTTAATGTTTAAAAAAAATTGGAAGGAAGAGGAAAAGACGGGTTGCCTTTCTGTGAATCAGACATCGCAGTAGAGTTGAATGATTAGAGGAGGATGGTTGACTGAATGAGAAACAGGGTGGAAGGTGGGAATGTAGATTTGATAACCTTGTTTGAACTTTGCATGCTATCTCTTCCTAAATGGCAGGGTGATTGGAATAGGCACTCAAGTTCAGTTTTGCTAGAAAGATATTAAGGGATTTTTCTCAAGCAATGTTGATATGAAAGTATTGAGGAGCCTATTGTAAGTCCCCAGGACTCTGAGTCTTAGTATCACAGAGCCTAGCTGCTCATCATTAAACCTTTAGTTTGAATTGTGCTTTAATATATTTTATAGGGCTCTAAGAGAAGTTAGCAATGAATCAGGATATGTGCTATTAGTTATATGTATTTTAAAATGGGAACACTGCAAGGTAGGCTATTTATGTAATTCCTTCTGTTAGTTGTTCACATTTGAGCCTGAGCCCACTGTGTTTTATGTTGTTGTTGCTGGGTGCCATGGAGTCAGATCCAATTCATAGTGACCTAAGTACAGCAGAATGAAATATTACCCAACATTGTGTCATGCACACAATCTTTTTCTATTTGAGCCATTGTTGCAGCCACTATGTTTCTTCGCATTTCGAGTCATGCCACATCAGTAAAAGGAGGTCCCACGAGCTTTACTCCATTCCTATCATTAAGGTCACCTCTACTTTGAGGAGCAGCTCTTCCCTAGTCATTTCTTGAATGCCTTCCAGCCTGGGGGGCTCATTTTCTGGCACTGTATCTGAGAGTTCATTCCTCCTAGTCATGGGGTTTCCACTGACAATTGTTTAGGGAGTGGACTGTCAGGTCCTTCTCCCTAGTCTGTCTTAGTTTGGAAGCTCAGTTGAAACCTGTCCACCATGGGTGGCTCTGTTGGTATCTGAAATACTAGTGACACAGCTTTCAGCATCACAGCAACATGCAAGCCCCCACAGCATGACAAGCTCACAGACATGTGGGGCACTGTGTTTTATATAACATAAAAACCAAATTACATGTGTATAAGTAAGGTAAAGGTCTATATACTCTTCCTTCCTACCTTCCTTCCTCTTCCTTTCTTTCTTCTTTCTTTCTCTCTTTCTTTCTTTTTTTGTACTGGAGGTTGAATCCAGGGCCTCACATGCTAGGCAAGTGCTCTACTACTGAGCTGCACCCCCAGCCCCTTTTTTAAAATTAATTTATTTATTTATATATTTTTAAAGCTCAGAACATAGAGTTCATTGTAAGAGATAGTTTGCCTTTAAGGAATAATTAGTTGGGAAAAATGAGGCACCTGGAGAGGTTTAGCTAAACTTGGGAAAAGCAACTTGGAAAAGTCTTGGTTCTTTGGGTGAATTGGCCTAAGATTAGAATGTTCCCCAGGTGAAGGTAAAACCAGAGAGAGAAGGGAAGTTAAGCAAACCTTTTAGAAGGAAATACATCTTGGACAGAGGGAGAAGACGGTGTCTGGGAGAGAAGGAGTGGCTTGCATGCAGCAGCCTATTTTCAGACAAGGTCTTGCTAAGTTGCAGAGGATGCTTCTGGCCTCAGATTGGTGAATCTCTTGCCTCAACTTCCCTAGTTGATGGAGTTACAGGGAAGTACCACTATGCCCCTCCTGGTGCACCATGAGGATGTGGAGGGACAGGCTTCCTTGGGGAGTGAGGCGAATGTGGCAACCAATATTCTTCTCTTCCAGTTTCATGAGCAGGAATGAGGCAAGGAAGGAGGCCCTGGTGACATGGTGGATTTGCCTTTGAGCTCTGGGAGAACTGGAGACACTTCTTCCTGGCCACGCAAACTTGAGCAGGTGTTATTGCACTTTGCCTCATTTTCCCATCTGTAAAATGGGGCCACTGATACCCATTTCAGAGGGTTATTGTGCAGATGAAATGAGACGGTACAAGTACAACCCATAGTACGTGCTCACTAAATGGTATGTTTTACATAAGCAACCGTGTACCTTCTGTGGGGATCAATGTTTCTTGAAAAGTTGCTATCAACCAAATGACATTTTCCATTGATGTCCATCACAAAATTGAGAATTCTTTCCTACCGAAAGGTTTATTGATGTTACTACATTTAGCAAGTTCTTTTAAAATCCTGCAAAGCTTTTTTTAAAAATCATGAATTGAGAGGAAAATCATCAGGCCCTATAGCAAAGGTGTGGCTGGGGGTTTAGCTCAGTTGGTAGAGAGCTGCTCTGAACACTGTGAGGCCATGGGTTTGGTCCCCAGCACCACAAAAATGGGGGAAGGACCTGGAAGCCCACTGCTGAAACAATCATAAAACAAGCCATTGAAAACCCCATGAAAAGCACAGAAGTACTGAGATCATGCTGGGCATGGCACAGTGTCAGGAAGTGCTTTGTTCTGTTGTACACAGGGTTGCTATGGGTTGGACCTGACTCCATGGTACCTAACAACAAACGCACTAAAGGTAACCAAAAGTCTCCCCATATTCTGTGTACCTTGTTTCGCTCTTGGAGTGCACATGCTCATTTACCTACCAGGTCACATGATCACCCAATGCATCTTTCTCGGGCTTTGAGATTGCTCAGGGTCAAGGGCAGCTTGAGAGAAATGCCAGTGATGTCTGGGTGCTTTGGAAGACACATTTTCAATGCATTCCAGGTTGGGACTTAACCCGACGCATGAGCAATCTTCCGTGTGGGAAGGGCTTTTTTTTGTGTGAAGTGGATTCTCTCACAATTGCTTATTTAATAGCCAAAGGCAGGGATGTTGTAGGTTGTTCACATATTATTTGCTTATTTTTGTGAGTGTGTACAGCAAGGGCATACCTGCCATTCTGCTAACGATGAACCTTTAAAATGACTGCCTGCATGATGTATTGCGTTATCTGTCTATCTATCTGTCATCTATCTAATCTGTCTTTTTCACACAGAAAAATTCCCTCTAGAAGACTTTTGCCCTTCCTAGGCTCTAGAGCACTGCAAAATGTACATATGAGGATCATTTTTTGAGCTAGACACATCCTTACTTGGTTATGACATTTCTTTTTATACACCCGAAGGTCAGGTGGCACTACATATAGAAACTGATGGTGGATTTTGTGAGCTTGAAGCTAATACGGGTTTATAACCCCTGGCTGGAGAGCACACTCACAATTTAATGTAACCTGTCAAGATGAGGCAAAAACTAAAAAAACCAAACAAAAACACAATGACTTTTCCTAAAACAACTCAGTTTTCATTTTTATAAACTAATCTGCTCTTACAAAGTGCAGATGGGACAGAAGGGTGTGAGCCTTTTCTCCCATCCCCCTCCCTGAAGGGAGGCCATTACTGTGAGGAGTCTCAGCTTTCTTTTAGCACTTTCTTGTATATTCGCAGATAGACACATTCGTGTCTCATTTCTATTGGAACACAGATGAGGTGCCCTGGATGCTGTTATGGCATCTGTTGGAAGGGGGTCTCACTGCAGCAGAGAGAGCTCCATTTCATTCTTTCTAACTACTCCATTGTGTTCCTTCAAGCGGCAGGGCCGTGATTGACTGATCCCATATGGCAACCATTCCCCAGCAGGCTGTGTCTAAAGCTAAACAGTTTACTAGATTTTTTTAATTACAGAAAAAAAGCATGCCTTTGTAGCACATATAACAAATCAGAGATATACAGTTTTAGGAAAAATAATAATCTACTCTTTGCCTCTAATTACACCCTTGGAGGTACAATCTGAAGAGTTTAATTTGTAACTTTCCACATCTTTCTCTCTGCTTAAATGTGTGTGTGTGTAAGTGCATGTGGGCTTTTTTTTTCTTTTTATATTTTTGTTCATAAATAAACTTCTGGGTTTGGGGAGTAGCTGTAGAGCACTTGCCTAGCATGTGTAAGGCCCTGGGTTCAATCCCTAGCACTACAAAAGAGGGGGGAAAAGTATAAGAATTAACTTCTTCTCCTTAATATGCATCTCCTCAATATGTATCTACATAATTTTCTTTTATCTCCTTCCTCTAAGCAATATATCACTGATATACTCATAGATAAATACATATAAATATAACTTACTCTTTATCCTGGCTGCCTAATATTCCTTGATATACACATAATTTAGTCAGCTATCTCTCTATCCTGGATGTTTCCTGTCTTGTTTTCCTCTTCTATTATAAAGAATGCTGATGGTTTTATTCTTATAGGAGAAATTCCCCAAAGTAGGATTCCTGGTTCAAAGGTATTATACATTTATAATTTTAATGGATGCCAGATTATTTTCCTAAAGGGTTAAAAAAATTCATAGCCCCTCTCAGCAAAGTATGGGAGATGCCCATTTCCTCATGTCTTTATCAGTGCTTGATGCTAGTGATCTTTAAAATGTTTACCCATCACTGTGTGCCATGGCACATACCTGTAATCCTAGCAACTCCGGAGGAGGATTGCAGGTTCAAGGCCAGAGGCAGCCTATGCAATTTAGCGAGATCCTGTTTCAAAATAAAAAAAATTAAAAAGGTTCTGTAGGTGCAATTTATTTGTAGACCATTTGCCTACCATGTGTGGGGCCCTCCAGTATTGGAAAAAATAATACACTCATCTCTTGGCATTGTTTTCATTTGCATTGTTCTTATAATCAGTGGTGGTGGACATCTTCCTGGCATAGAAGTTGGTTGCTCTTGTCCTTTGTCCACAGATTTGTGTGTCTAAGGGTGATGGCTTTTAAGCAGCCACCTTCCAAGTCTAGATGGGATGCAGCAGAGTGGAGCCATGGTGCAGGCGTGGGCTTAGCATGCGTAAGTGTGTGGGAGGCCCGGTCCTTTGGTTACCTGCCACCCTCTCAATAGTTTGCAAATGCCCCTATTAGCACCTCCTCTGCCAATCTGTGTTCCTGGTTGATGCCAGGGCCTCTGAATTGCACAACTCCAGGGGCCATGCTCACATGGGAAAGGGACAAGGACTGGCGATTCCCACAGACCTCCCCCCGCCCCCTGCCCCAGATTGTGCCCTCCACTGCTGTGCGTCGCTGTTACCCTCGTCCTGCTCTGGAGCTCACTTCCTTTTCAGAAGCCAAGCTTCCTAAATGTTCATTCCCTGATGCTTCATATAGTGCCCTGCATGTAATCGGGCCTCCGAAGTGTTTGCCTGCCGAGTAAATAAAAACATCTGTAGGAGCTGGCGGGCCTCGGAAGGTGGTAGGTCAGGGACCGGTCTGCATGTGTTGATGTATATGTGCACATGTGCTTGTGTGCATGGAAATGTCACGCACTAAGAATGGCTTTAGAGACCGCTTCCAGGAGGCTCAGCCCTGCATGGAGAAGAGGTTCCTAGCAGGCTGGAGCCCTTTCTCTTCACCCTTCCCTTGAACGAAGTAGCCCTGAAGGCCTTTTTCCTTTTCCTCTCCCTCTGAACTTGTAGGAGTCACTATTGTTCCCTGAGCATTCCCTTCCACACAGCTCAAGAAGCCACTCTGCACAGGGCAGGGGGAGTGTGTGAAGTGAGGACAATTATTTCCTGTAATATCACTCTGAGAACATGGGGTCAGCAGACCTTGACTTGTGTGTGCTTAGGAAAGGACAGGCCTAACCCAAAGTTAGTGTTCAGGAGAGAGGCGGGGGGGGGGGGGAGAGGGAGAGAGAGAAAGGGAGGGAGGAAGGGAGGGAGAGGGAGAGGGAGGGAGAGAAAGAAAGGAATGGAGAAAGAGAGAAAGAAAGGCGCAGGGTAAAGGGGAGACCATTGGGGATCAAGGATTGAATGGACAACAAAATCTAAGCAGGCTCCCATTTCATTCATTTATTTATTTTCTTCCATTCAGACAATGAATTTTAGACAGGGTCAGGGCTCTCACTACCTTTTTTGTTTGTTTGTTTTTTTGAGTCAGGGTCTCGCTATGTAGCCCAGGCTGGCTTTGAAGTCAAGTTCCTCCTGCCTCCGCCTCTGGAGTACTGGGAACACTGGTTTACTACCATGGCTGTCTTACTCTTAACCTTTCTGAGGTCAAGAAATTCTTTGAGAATCTGGTGGAAGCTAATGGTATCTTCTGTTGCACCCTTATGAATACAAAAGGCTTGCATACAGTTTGGGGGGCCTCACTAGTTCCCTGAGACTGCTCTGTTCCTTGGCTCTCTGCCTGTAGCCTCAAAGAAGGAAAGATTGTCTACAAGGATCTGACTTCTTAAAGGACTATTACCACATTATAATTACTTCCTCCCTTAAAGCTAATTAAAGCGCCCCCAAGCACTGAGATATACTTAGGTTGAATGGCAGTGAAAACAGTCAGGGAGGCAGGGCATAGAGTGAACGTCGTCAGAGCACATGAATGCCAGGTAAAGATTAGAAAAGAGCCATATGAGAAAGATAAAAGGCAGAGTTTTCACTTTGAACTTGAAAAACATCCACCTTGCACAGAAGCATGTGGCCAAAGTTAAATGCGACAGTAACAAACTGAAAGCGTTCAGAACTATAATCATAGACATTTAGGGCTGGGCACCTTTTTAGAAGGCACATTATGCATTTACTCTCAGGGCGTTCTTGTACACTTACTCCATCATTTTGTCATATTTTCCTATCCTAAACCTAAATGCCCTCTTTATCATCACTTGATAGGAAAAGCTAGAGGGCACAAGCCTGCTCTTCCGTGTGACTGTAGGGGTGGGGTGGGGTGGAGGGTGAGGGCGGCGTGGGATGGAGGTGGGATGTGGCCCAGACTTTCTAGGGAGTCATTGCCTGTGTGAGCAAATCTCTGTGAGATTTGCTCAGTTTCCCTGAGATATGCAAAGTTTCTTTCTTTCTTTTCTTTTCTCTTTTTCTCTTTCTTTCTTTCTTTCTTTCTTTCTTTTTCTTTTTTTTTTTTTTTTTTTTTCAGTACTGGAGGTTGAACCCAGGGCCTCGCATTTGCGTGCTGGACCACTGAGCTGCACACCTAGCCCATTTTTTTACTTTTTGAGACAGGGTCTTGCTAAGTTACGCAGATACCTTTGGTCTCAAATTTGTAATCCTCCTGCCACTGCCTCCCCACTTGCTGGGATTACAGCCGTGCGCCACTGCACCCGGCCTAATTTCTTTTCTCAAGTGTCAGTAATGCCTTGCCTGTCCGTGGTCTTTGAACATTTGTTTTCTGGATTAATAAGTATTAGTCCTTTATATCCAAAGACCTTCCCCATGTTTTGACTGCACTGATCTGAATGTTCTGCTCTTGCGAGTGGATGGTGGTGTTGGTTAGCACTCCATGAGGGGGCATATGTGGGCTCTGAAGAGTTCCAAGTGTTGCTCTCATTTCTTGTTTGACTCCTTCTCCCTGAAGTGCAAAGAACATGGGGAGCAGATCTGGAGGTAGTTTAATGTGGCTGCTTTTTCTTCAAAATGAATCAATGAGGTACAATCTGAATCTGTCTGTTCCCACAATGCACAGCACTTTCTTTAATGACAGGGAAACACCTCCATTTCTTTTTCATGTGCCATCCTCTGTTCTTTGATTTTCCAGTGGCCTCCCAGACACTGTGCATCTTTCCACAACGCAGTTCTACCTGCTGTTCTACAACTGCAGCCCTCACTGTTTCCAGGGTTTATCCAGTGTCCATCTTGTTCGCAGAGTGCACTTTTGCCAAGACAGTATGACAGTATGGTCCCACCACAACTTCCTTGATATTTTATTTTTATTTTTATTTTTTAAGAGGATCTCACTATGTAGCCCAGGCTGGCCTCAAACTTGTGATCCTCCTGACTTAGCCTCCCAAGTCCTGGTATCAAAGGTGTGCCCCACCATGCCTACCCATATTTTTCTTTTCTACTAAATTCCAAGCAAAGGAAATATTTGGAAATCATACTGTTATTATTTTGAAGCTGATAGTCTTGTAGCATGTTGTACCAGTTATGAATCTGTAGGCTCTTAGCGGCAAACCTGCCCGCCACACCTCCCCCTGCCCCACCCTACCTGGCCTTGAGGGGTTGGGGCTGTGGCTGAAAACTTCAATTTCTGCTTTTCCTGTTAGGCTTTGTCAATAGCGGGTGCTAGATGGAAGCTGCAGGCCAAAGGAGCAAAAGGAACTTGCTCCAGCTTCCCCTCTGTGCATGTGGTTCCTGTGCGCATCAGCCCAATAATGATTCTTCACCCCGGTAGACATAGTTCCTTCGGTGTAGACCTGGAGCAGGAGCGTCTGAGATCTGTGGGGGAAGCTATTTCTAAGGGGTGCAATAGGGGATGAAGAGACATCCCCTATGAATAGGACATGACAGAGACAGGCCACCATTAAAACCACAGGCTACAAGGATGTGGCTGCTGAGATAAGACCCTTCAAAGCAAAGTTAATCGAACTAAGCCCCAAAACTGTTTCAAAAGTGAGCTATTTCCAGCCAAGGTCAAGGCAGCTGCAGGCTGCCCAGAGATGCCTTATAAAGACCAGCTGCCCATTCCCCAAGCACAGGGCAATAAACATCCTTGTTACTTTTGCCCTGCTCTCCCCCCCTGCCCCCCTTGCAGTGTGCTATTAAACTTTTTCTTTTCTACTCTATTCTGAGCTCTGGCAAATTCTCTTACCACCTGCAACACAGGCCACACTCCTACCCACTACATTTGGTGCCCCCTAAGGGGACTCATCTCCATGCGGGGAGCATACAAGGAGTCTTGGAACTTCCCTCTCTCCCCCTCTTCTTCCCACTCTTCTCGGGACCCTTGGAGGACCCCACTCAGCTGGTGGGCAATTGATGATTCCTGGCCAGGGCAGCTTTCCAGTAGAATCTGAGGTCTCTATAATGAAGGGCAACTATAGTACTTAGGGGTGAGGGACCTAAGCCTGCTCTGCAGATCTCTTGGTGGACTCTTCTTCAGTCCCAGGACACTTGGAAGACTGCAGAGGTTTGTAGGCAATTGAGTCTCTGGCTGGGGCCACTCCTTGGTGGAACTGGAAGGTCTCCCCCCTCTCAGAGTCAACCCCTACAGCCCTCAGGCATGAGGGACCGGAGATGTTTTACAAACCTTTCAGTGGAAAGTGTCTCCTTGCCAGGCAGCTGATGATCCCCGGCTGAGGTGACTACTCCGTGAGATTTAAAGGCCTGGGGAGGCTGATCCACCTGCTTAGCCTGTAAGGGAAGAAGGGCTGTTTTGCCAGCCTCTTCCCTCCATCGCTGTTCCCAACATACAGTGCGGTAGGCGGTGGCAGTTTAGCCTGGCCGAATATGTGTGTGTTGCTGTGGATCTCTCTCTCCTTGCTGTGCTTTCTCCTCCCGTCTCTTCTGGCCAGTCCTCCTGAGACTCACCTCGTCCATTCGAGGAATTCCCTGCAACATTGAATTGGTGAGTCTTCCCTTTGCCTCCTGCCCACACAGTGTCCTTGCACTTGCCCTCCATGTCGTCATCAGCACTCCAGCGCCATGAGGTCCTCTCAGTTAGACGCCCCTTGTGAGAGTCATACCTCAGAGGGTCTCTCAGGTGGAATGCCCCTTCTGGAGAGTCACGCTTCATCACAGAGGTCATCGCAACATAGTGGACACCCCTTTTGAGAGTTGCACCTAGGTCCCTAGTGGACACCTTGTCAGGAGGTCCTTTCAACAAAGTGGGACACCCTTTCTGAGAGTTGCATCTCGGTCCCTTGCAGATGTCCCATCAGGACGTCTTTTCATAGGAGGGACACCGCCTTTTGTAAGGCGCATCTTGGTCCTTTGTGGATGCTGGGACCCTTTGCCCCAGAGGGAAGCCCCTATTAGGAATTAGAGTCTTTGATCCCTAGTCCTATCGTGTGACAAACTCTCTCCATTTCTTCAGGCTCAGCATAGAGATGTGTTCTAAAGACCTGGATAAATTAGACACTCAGACTTCAAAGAAAAAACATTTGGTATTCCTCTGTAATGAGACCTGGCCATTATGTAGATTCCCAGACCAGGAGGCATGATCCTTACACAGCACCCTTAACTATAATACTCTTCTCCAGCTTGGTCTGTTCTGCTATAATCTTTCTAAGTGATCTGAAGTCCCCTGTATTGAGGCTTTCATGTCTCTTTCTCAAGATCCGACTCTGCAAAAACTTTGCCACATATGCTTGGCTAGATTCCTAGGGCCCACAGAAAGTCAGGACATCCTGGATGACCCCTGTTTTGCCTCACCTGGCTCCTCTGTAGCCCCCACCTCCTTCCTCTGCTCCAAGCCCAACTCAGAGGAGGCTTCAGCCCCTCCCCAACACCCTGAGGGATGAGAGACCCTTTTCCCTCATAAACCTATCCAGGAGCCACCTTCAAGGAACAAGAGCCAGCTGTTGCCAAAGGGGGACTGTATCCACTCTGTGATGTGGCCAGTGGAGAATTGAGCACTGTCAGAGTCCACGTTCCCTTCCCCATTCTGACCTTTCTCAGAGAGAAGTCAAATTTGTCTCATTTAGCCAAGGCCCCTCTACTTTCCTCAAAGAGTTTTTGGTCCTCACCATTTGTTTTGACTTGTGTGTTCCGTCTGACAGTTGCCTATACTCAGAGGACACAAACTATCTTTTGAATGATTTATTCGCACAATTATTTACTACCAGTTTATTTGATCCAGGTAGGGGTCAGTCCAGGATTTTCTCTTGAACACGGGGTAAAAAGTCTCACACTTGAGTCCAGGTCTCAGTCGCCTTGGGGGAACCCTGGTGACTGTGGACTCAAATAAGAAGTCACCCAGGAGGGGGTCAAGTGAGGTGAGACCTTGGTGCTGCAAAAGTGGCAAAGTGATAGGGACGGGCGTTGGAGCAGCAGAGTTGTGGCAGTGTCAGGAGGCAGAGTTGAAGTGTTTGGAGCGCCAGAGGGGCAATCAGCCCGGCGTGCTGAGCAGCTGCTGAGGGCTCCTTGCAGCTGTTTTTTAAGTCTGAGGTTTGGGGTTCCTGACATCAGTCTCTTGGGAAGTTATCTCTGTTATCATCTTGAGTGTCTTGGGTGTTCGGTTTACACCCTTTGGGGTGTAGTCAGTTTTGCAGTTTGCAGTCTTAGAATTTTTCAAGATGGTTAAACTTAGGTCAATACATTAACCTGGCAGGATACATATGTTATTTTACCTAACTATTGCAGCCATGAAGAAAAGATGCACATTTGGTTGCTGGCTGAGTGGTGGGCTGAGGAAACCTATGCCCATAATCCCAGGGAGGCCCCTACTGGGAAGGTTGCACTTCCCAGAAAGGACCCTGGATGGCGCTACCAGGACAGAGATCCAGACAGAGAGAGCCATAGCTATGTGAAAATGTGTTTACTAGAAGGCATAGAAAAAGCCTTTTAATTACATCAGACTGAGAGAAATAACCAGGGCCCCACTGAAAACCTTGCCCTGTTTCATTCTAGACTGGCCGGGGATGTGCGTAAACGTACCAACTTGGACCCAGAGAGTCCCGAAGGCCTTGCCATTCTGCAGTTCATTACCTCACCTCGATTGGTTCTCCCCGGATACCAGAAAAAAGCTCCAGAAACTAGATAATGGACCTCAAACATGTTTTCCCACATTGCTGGATATGGCCTCCAAGGCCTTCTTTGAGGGGGATCTTCTCCAGTTTGCTGATGGGGCCCAGAGGCTGTACAGCCTCCAGAGTTTTCCATCTCTACTGAGGAGCCTAAGGTAAATTAAAATCAAGTTTTTGATTGATACAGGGGCCAAATCTTCTGCCTTGATTAGCTTCCCTGGATCAACCTTTCAGTTTTCTTCATTGGACTTGATTGGTGGCCTGAGCAGGGCCACTTCACACCCCTTGTGGTCTGCTCCTTAGATGAAGTATCTTTACACATTCCTTCTTGGAGTTAACTAGTTGTCCCACCTTACTTCTGGGAAGCGACATTTTGTCAAAGCTCAGGGTGACATTAGCATCAAAAGTACAGGCTCAACATTTCTACTGGCACTCCTCCATCCCCACACCCAAGCTCCACATAGTATGTTGTTGTTAGGTGCCATGATTCATCACAATCCTATGTACAACAGAATGAAATACTCCCTGATATTGTGCGATGCCTGGCATGATAAGGTTCTCAGAGGCTGATTGTTTTGGGAGTGGGCTGCTGGGTTCTTCTCCTAGGCCTATAGCACCTGCTTTTTCCAGGAGGCTTTCCATCCGAGTTCTAACCTGGCCCGACCCTGCTTAGCTTCAGCAATCTGATGAAGTCAGATGCAGGGTGGCTTGGCTATAGAAGCCACCCAGTATAGACCCCTCTTTCATAAGTTTTGGGCCACAGTCCTGCTCTATCCCTGTAATTTCTCTTGTAGTCAAAAACACCAAAAACCAAAAACCAAAACAAAACAAAAACCAGACAGCACTTACAGGACCATAGGGCTATTACTGAGGCTGCAGTTCCCATATGCCCTACAGTGCCAAACCTTTATCCCTTCTGAACAAATCTCCACAGGGACTTCCTGGTTTATAGTCCTAGACCTAAAGGATTCTTTCTTCTGCATCCTGGTACATCTGGACTCTCAGTTTCTGTTTACTTTTGACTGGAGAGACCTTACACCTTGGTCAGTCAACAATTAACTGGGACTGCTCTGTCCCAGGGTTTTCAAGACAGCCCCCACCTGTTTGGCCAGGCCTTACTTAGCCAAAGATCCTTTGCTCTTACAACTCCTTCCCGATAGCATCCTCCTCCAGTGCGTTAATGACCTGCTTGTCTGCAGCCCAGACCAAGAAACCTCTGTGCTAAATACCATTTGGGTGTTACAGAAGCTGCCCTCCTATGGTACAGAGTCTCCCCATCCAAGGCACAAATATCCTCCCAGAGGGTACAATTCCTGGGACAAGCGTTAACTCCAGGGGCGCAGCACTTGTTCCACCACCACAAGGAACTAACCTTAGATATGGGCAACCCTGCCAGTAAACAACAAGTATCTTCCTTTGTAGGAATGGTGGGGTCTTGCTGCATGTGGATCACTCATTTTAGAATTATAGCCAAGCCTCTTTATGAAGCCTATGGGAACCAGAGGATGCGCCTCTAGATTGGACACTCTATATTGAATAAGGCACTATAAACTCTCAAGTAGGCCCTAACAATTGCCTGTCTTGCTTGGCCATACCAGGCCTAAGAACACCCTTTTCTTTTTATGTTCATTAAAAAGGGGAATTGCCTTGGGAGTCCTCACCCAAGGGCTGGGGCCAGGTGCTTGCCCAGCAGCCCACCTGTCAGAAAGCTTAGATCTAGTAGCTGAGGGATGGCCCCGTGCCTTGGGGCTTTGGCTTCAAGTTGCCGTCTTGGTCCAGGAAGCCTCAAAACTAACACTGGGACAAGGAATCACTGTATTCAGACCCCACCAGGTGTTAGACATGTTAAACTCTAAGGCTTTTCACTGGATTCACAAATATGAAACCCTTCTCTTAGAAACCCCAGAACTCAAAGTAGACCCTGTCAGACTCTAAGTCCTGCTATCTTATTGCCAGATCCAAACTCCTCCCTTTCTCCCCAGTGCTCCAGCTTAGAAATCACAGAGCCAAGCTAAGTGCCAGGTCAGACCTTCAGGATCCCCTCTCCATAGTGATGAGGCCACCTGCGACGTGGGTGTTGGGGTATATAGTTGTTGGCCTTCTGGAGGTCTTTGAGTTCAGCCCTTTGCCAGGCAGCATCATATCAGCACAAAATGCTGACCTTATTGCCCTCACCTGGACCCTTCAGTAAGGGATGGGTATGAGGCTCAGTGTTCACAGAGACTCAGCTTATGCCTTTCACGTGGTTCACACTGTCATCTGGAAAGGGAGGCGACTCCTAACAGCACAAGGTACCCCAGGTAAATTTGCCTTCGAGAGCATGGCTCTGCTAGAAGCCATCAAACTCCCAAAACAGTTGACTATCGTTCACTATAAAGAATGCCAAAAGTAAATAATAAAATAAAAAAGCCCAAGTGTCACTCAGAAAAAACTGAGCTGACAAAGAAGCCAAAACAGTAGCTAAATTAACCATCCAGGCAGCTTTAGTTCATCATCCCACCTTTCCTCACCCCAGTACACCCAGGAGGAAAGTCAGGGGTTTTTAGTCAAAGACATTATTTATGCTCCTGAGGGCTGGTTAGGGGAACCAGACAATAGATGCTTGTTGCCTGAGTCCTCCCAGTGGAAAATCCTAAATAGTCTCTACCGGTCTACACACCTGGGGGCCAAGGCCCTGCAGGACTTGGGCGTGACTTTGTTCATTGGCAAGGGAACTTCCCAGACTTTAGGATCGATTTCTCAGTGCTTCTCAACATGCTGTGTGTAAACCCAGAAGGGGCTCCCAACCCTGCTCCACTCCTCCAGCCTATTCAAAGACCCAGAGCCTGGCCTGGAGAAGACTGGGAAATAGGTTTCACCCGTAGGCCTCCATGCAAAGGACTTAAGTATTTACTTGTCTTTGTAGATGCTTTTACTGGGTGGATAAAAGCCTTTCTCACTCTAATTAAAAAGGCCTCAGAGGTCACAACAGCACTGCTTGAACACCCTGTCCCCCTCTTTGCCCTCCTTTTCCCTCCATAGTCAGCTAACGGCCCAGCTTTTCTTTCATAAGTAACTCAAGGAGTTAGTGAGGCCCTTTGAATAAAATATTATTTGCATACTACTTGCCACCCACAGTCCTCAGGCAAAGTAAAAAGGGACCAATCAGACATTAAAGAGCCTCCTTACTAAATTTGCCTGCAGCTGTACCTCTGTGGTGTCAGATACACGATCCTGTCAGATCTCGGAAGCTAAGCAGGATCAGGCCTGGTTAGTACTTGGATGGGAGACCGCCTGGGAACACCAGGGGATGTAGGCTTGGGAGAAGGACCTGGCAACTCACTCCCCAAAAAACAATCAGCCATTAAAACCCCTATGAATAGCAGAGAAGGACTGACAATAGTGTTTCGCCTGTTGTATGTAGGGTCACTATGAGTCGGACGCCAACTCAATGGAATGTAACAGCAACAACAACTTACTAAACCAAACAAGACACCCAACATTCCTGGCCGAGGCTCTTCCCAGCTGCATTTCTAAGGTCCTGTATCACTCCCAAAGCTGAGACACATCTCAGCCCAGTTGAGATCCTGTATGGAAGCCTGTTCTTTCAGACAAAGCTTTTATTGGACCCTAATACCCATTATCTTGCCCAGTATGTTACATCCCTGGGACTAACCATCAAGACCATTAATGGTTATAAGGGTAGTCCTAAACCTGACTCCTCTTTACCAAATCAAGAGGATCTCTTGGAAGACCCTGGGATTGGGTATATCTCCAAGTTCTCCAGTAGGATAAGAAACCCTGGAGCCTGTTTGGAGTGGACCCCACCAAGTCCTCCTGACAACTCCCACTGCAGTTAAGCTACAGGGATTTTCTCCCTGGATCCACATTAAACTCATGCCTTTATTAGCATAAGATTCGACAGTCTGCTTCAGCTGTGAGCCTGCTGGGGCTCTGTACTTGTTCAAAAAAATGACTTCAGATGATATAAACCCTGATCCCCAAGACTCATGAACTTGGCTTTTACTCTAAGCTGTCTCCTGTGTGCTCACTTTTTCACTGCTGTCCTCTGAGGCAGTCCATCATATTTCTCTTCCAACACTAAAGAAGTCACCAGTTCCCAATTTAGGGTATTTATTTTTGATTCTTTTCCTCCAAGGAGACGTCTAGGATTTCACTTAAGATGAGGTAGGTTGTATAGTTTGTAGCGCTTTCTTTAATACCATCAGGTCTCTCCCTACAACATAAGTGGGCCCGGGTCCTAGGTCTCTGTGCATTTATTGGATTCATAGTCATACTAGGCCTGCTTTTCTCCTGTGTTCCTCAGTTCACTGTGTGGTGTCGCTTTTAATAATCTTCTTGGCCGGGCGTGGTGGCACACGCCTGTAATCCCAGTGGTTTGGGAGGCGGAGGCAGGAGGATTTCAAGTTTGAGAGCAGAGGCAGTCTGTATAATTTGGTGAGACCCTGTCTCAAAAAAGCAAAAAAAAAACAAAAGAAAAAAAAATGGGCTGGGGGTGCAGCTCAGTGGTACAGCACTTGCAAAACACGCAAGCATGAGACCCTGGGTTCAACCCCCAGTACTGCAAAACAAACAAACAAACAAACAAAGCCTTCTTGCTCCTCAGTCTAACTGCCATCTTTATAACACCTCCTCCAAACTTCTCTAATCTTTCTCTATTCAAGGCTACTCAGGACCATCTAAAACACCAAAACTCTCCTTCTGTAGCTACTTGCTGGCTCTGTTTGTCTGTACTTGCAGATGGGCAAGGCTCTGTCTACCCTTCTACCCCCTTTGAATAGACTCAAACTTGCACAACTCTATACCCTCACTTCTAACTAAACACCTACCTCAAAGGGCTGATAACCCCATATAATCACTTGGTGACAAGTACAAAAGAAGACTGTCTGAGGTTAGCACACAGCATCTTCCTATTCTGGCCCCAATTCTCTCTGATGCTAAACTTTACCTTCAAGCCCCAATTTCCATCAAGGGAGAGGACGAAGACTCTTTCTCTGTCCCAGTCAGTGCTCTCCTTATTTCTCTCTGTAATTATATACTGACCCTAAAGTACACTTCCTGACAATACCTAAAAGTAACCCATAGCCAGGTCTAGGACAGCCTGCTAATATTAGGGCCCATGCCACTTGAGGCAAAGGACATCCAGAATAAAGATTGCCATTTTTGTACATGGTGCCCACCCCTCACTGTCTGTCCTGACCTGTCTCCCTTGCAAAACTGCAAATTTGCCAACTCCCCTACCAACTACTTACCAGTCACCCCTCTTAGTTCCCAGCTGATTTTATTTCTTCTGGAGAAACAAAACCTACCCATCAGCCAACTCACAAATAGAGCCTCTGCAGCCTCTCGCTGGGGTGACATTGGCCACTCAATATTTCTTCTTCGGGGGCGCAAGTTCCTTCACTGGAATGACAACAGGCCAAGTCTTTCGCCTACACATTACCACCTGTCAGTTCTAAGGGGACTTTTTTTTCTTTGTGGTACGAACACATACTCCTGCCTTCCTGCTCACAGGACAGCCACCTGCACCCTGCCATACATTGCACCAGATATCCAAATTGCTCTGGCCAATCAGTCACTCCCAGTCCCTCTTTGTGGTCCAACCTGAACAAAACTAGGGACTCAATTAATCCCTTTGTTGTGGCACTGGGTGCAACAGTGGGAGTGGACATGGGAACAGCTGGCCTTGGCCTGGCATCCCATGCCCACCCAATCCTGTCTGCTGAGCTATAAGCACGTTTAGACCTTATTTCATCTGCTCTTGAGGCCCTTCAGGACTACATTGACTCGCTAGCACCTGTAGTCCTCCAAAACCATCGTGTCCAAGCGGCGGAATGCTGAGCCTATGCAAACCAGTCAGGAATAGATCAGGACTCAGGAAAGAAACCCAGAGACCAGGCTGCCGGGATCTGCAATCAAGAGGGATCCTCCTGGGGCTGGTTGTCTTGGCAATAAACTTGGCGATAGCGCTCCTGGACACTCCCCTTTCTAAGACTACTTGCTGCCCTGTGTTTACCCCTCATATTTGGCCCCTGTATTCTTTTTTTTTTTTTTTTTTGTGGTACTGGGAGTTGAACCCAGGGCCTCGCACTTGCATGCTCTGCAAGTGCTGGACCACTGAGCTGCGCCCCCAGCCTCTTTTATTTACTTTTTCTGAGATGGGGTCTCACTAAGTTACACAGACTGCCTCTAGTCTCAAGCTTGCGATACTCCTGCCTCCACCTCCCAAGACGCTGGGATTACAGCCATGCGCCACCACGCCCGGTTTGTCCCTGCATTCTTAACCTCCTTGTCAAGTTTGTTTCCTCTCCAGATGATGCTTCAGTGCAGATTGCAGCTGATATCATCAGACAATGCGCTGCCCCAGGGCCCTCTGGAATGAGCTGCCAGCATTTTCACTCTGGTCATTTTTAATTATCTATATAAGCCCTCTCTTGTTTGCCCCACAGATCCCCTGACAGAGTAATCTAATAACAGGGACAGTGCTTCAACACTTATCAGCCTGAAGAAGCTCCAGAAGATAAGATTTTCACCCAAATGCTCAAGATTGGCATTGTAGGTCTGCTCGGGGTGTGTGTGTGGGGGGTGGGAGGTGGACATGGCAGATGTAATGGAAAGTTATTTTTAAGGGGTGCTATAGGGGATGATGTGACGTGAAAGAGACAGGCACTCTGAGCGTGGGCCCCACTACTAAAACCACAGGCTACAAGGATGAGGCAGCTGACATAAGACCCTTCAAATCAAAATTAATCAGACTAAACCCCCAAACTCTTTCAAAAGTGACCTATTTCCAGCCAAATTCAAGCCAGCTGGAAGCTGCACAGAGACCCCTTATAAACACTACCAGCCAATTACCCAGGCGCAGAGCAATAAACTTTTCTTATTGCTTCCGCTCACTGCCCTCTTGCAGTGTACTGTTAAAGTATTTCTTTTCTACTCTATTCTGAGCTCTGATAAATTCTTTTACCACCCATGACACTGGCCACATTCTCACCTACTACAGGAGCCTGTCCATAGTTTGTCTCACACTTGCAAAGCCAGTCACAGGCCCCTCTGAGAGACACCAGCACTGGCCACCCAGCACCTCCTCCTGAGAGGGCTAAGTTGCAGGCCCACTGTGCGTGGTCAAGCTCAGGGACCCTAGGCCCTCTCCTCAGGGGCTGGGCCTGTGGTCCGGAGCCTTTCAGAAGCAGCTTGCCCTCTTTGTGTCTGAGGAAACTCACCTTCTCTTGCTGAAGAACTTGCTCACGGAATGTCTCACGGAATGGAATTCTCTAATGGCATTTTACTTTCTGAATAATATCTTGGACTATAAGTTGAATCATTTCGAGAAGAGTGATGGATAGAAACAGGATAGCGATATCCTTGGACTCTTTCCTTGCCTGGGGGTACCCCGCATCTGTAGTAGTAGAGTCATTTGCTTTCCTCAGGCAAACCCCTGGTTCTGTAATGACCATTGCGTACAATTGCATAGATATAGTGCAGTCATAAAGGTCTCTTTGTCAGCCATGCATCAACTTACACTTTGCACATAGCTGGTAAAAAATATGGTACCATGAACAGCCTGGAAGATTAGATTTTCTCCCAGGCACCAAAGGTTTAATTTTTTTTTAATGGGTGCTTATCACTTTAGAATATGTAATTGGAGTCAATGTGTCCTTTTATTTTTTCTTGCCTAAAAGCAGAGGCATAGCTCCATTTATAAGAAAACCAGAAGCAACTCTGCACAGATCCATTTTATCAGCCTTAGACAAACTTTGAAAAGAAAGAATGCTGTGAAATACATTTATTTGAAAACTTCACGCATTGTCCAACAACTTCATGGTCTGGTGATTCTTGTCACGACTCACTTTGAAATGGCCATGTCATCCTTCAGAAAAGGTACAGTTTAGCAGACGTATTTGTTCATGGGAATCATTTGCCGTCATCTGAGCCCTGAGCCAGTCTCTCCCTGGAACCCTCTTCCTTCTACGCAGCTTCTCTCTCCAGAGCAGGGAAGCAGCCAGTGGCTTTTACAATGAAGGTATGGGCCTGCCAGGAATTTGACGTGCTTTTCTGCTCTCTGATGTCCTACGATGCTGGTGCCTTTTGGTGGTTTCAGTTTCTTTTCTAGCAGAGTCTGAGGCAAGGGCTTTTCTGCAGGTGGCTTCTTTGGGCGGAGGTTTCAGGAGCGGGGAGAGAGAGATGGGATTGGAGTGGAGGTTATTTCTGTGGGATGGGGCTCCATTCTGCTGGGACGTGGGGTTGCTGCTGCATAGGGATGCCTCTCAGAACTGTCTGCAGAAGGCCAGGAGGCTGCAGCATTTCTCATCGGGACGGGGGTAGGGGGACTGGCATTGCCTGTAGGTTGAAGGCTACTTGAGGCTGCTCACTGGCTTGCACATCTGGACTGCAGCAGAGGGGTCATGCGGTGATGTGGAAAGGCACAGCATGAGCCGGGGTGGGAGTTGCCAGTGTGGCTCACACGGAACCGTCCCCTACAGCTCCAGTCAGAGGAGTGGACAGGATGGATGTGGTCGCAGGGGTGACCAGGCCTCTATCTTCATCACCGATTAGCTGTGATGTCTCAGGCAAGTGGCCAGTCAGTAGTTTCCTCCCTAGTGGAATGGGGGTAATAATAGCACTTTGCTTACCTTGTTAAGTGTTATGATCAGTAAAGATTAGCTGGGGTTACCCAACAGCCTCCCCCTGTTCTCACTTGTGTGCAGATCTCTCTCTCATCTTTTAAGATAGACACAACTTCTCCATGCTTCCATGGTTCTCTGGGGAAATGGGGAGTCCTGTGTCAGCAGACACTGATGAAGCACAGTTTCTTGTGCTACATCATCAGAGGCTAGCAGCTTAGCTGCCCTGCTGAGAACTGCCTTCTCCTCTTTCATCTATCTGCTTCTCCACCTTTCTGCCGTCCTCAGGGTGCAGAGGGGCTGCGGAGCTCATGCCCTCAGTGTGCCCTCCTGCTGCTACTGGCTGTAGCCCCATGGGGCTGGTATCACATTATACTTCCTTTGAAAAATTCACTGCTGCCTGCTGTACTTTTCTTCCAAGTGCTGATGTTAACATTTCTCTGCCAGAATCTGGTGACAATCTAACACTGCCAGTACTTAGATTAATGTTGACACTTTTGGTGTTGCTCTAAATACAGATAAGCTGAAGTCATTCAGCTGATGTCAGCATTCAGGGGCCAAAACTTTCCAGATTGACTTTAAACACTCTAGAGTTTACTTACTACTAGGAAAAAGTAGGGGCTGGGATTTAGCTCAGTGGGTAGAGCGCTGCGCTGCAGTCTCTGAGGCCCTAAG
This sequence comes from Pedetes capensis, assembly GCA_007922755.1. Taxonomy (NCBI): domain Eukaryota; kingdom Metazoa; phylum Chordata; class Mammalia; order Rodentia; family Pedetidae; genus Pedetes; species Pedetes capensis. The sequence goes on from VMDO01007822.1 coordinate 62,217, forward strand.
TTCAATTCCCAGCACCGCAAAAATGGGAGCAGGGCCTGGCAATCCACTCCCAAGGCAATCCCGAAGTACTCAGCCATTGAAAACCCTATGAGGGTCGCTATGAGTCAGATACCGACTCGACGGCACCTAACAACAACAACAGGAAAAAGTATCATGTCTCCTGACAAACATGGATCTTCTCCTTTTTCTGATAGTAAGATAGTTTTTTCCTTGACTGGGTGCTCTGCGCTAAATTGTATATTCTAGTATAACAACTGCCTGCAGCCATCCCACTGTGGCATCCGATCCCATCAGATCTCAGAAGCTAAATAGGGTTGGGCCTGGTTTGTACTTGTTCCACCTGGGAACAGCAGGTCCAATAGGCTTGGGAGAAGGACCCAGCAGCCCAATCCCCAAAAAATAACTTGTTCCACCTGGGAACAGCAGGTCCTATAGGCATGGGAGAAGGACCCAGCAGCCTACTTCCCAAAAAACAATCAGCCATTAAAAACCCTATGAATAGCAGAGAAGCACTGACAGTAGTGTTTCACCTGTTGTACATATGGTCACTATGAGTCAGACACTGACTTCATGGCACCTAACAACAGCAACAACAGTATAACAACTATACTTCTTGATGTTTCCTGATATTTCCATCTTTTCCCCTGGATAACTAATTTTTATTTTAATCCCCCCTCATTTTTAATAAGCTGACTCAAATCCTCTTACAAGGAAGCAGTGTGTAAGTAGAAAACAATGCATGAGGGCCAGGCACCATGGTGCACACCTGTAATCTCAGCAACTCAGGAAGCTGAGGCAGGAGGATCATGAGTTCAAGGCCAAAGATAACCTGCACAATTTAGACTGTACCTGAGGATAAAAAGTCAAAAAGAGGCTGGAGTACAGTTCAGTGGTAGAGCCACTGTCTAGCATATGTGAGGTCTTGGGTTCAAACCCCCAGTACTGGAAAAAAAAAAAAGCATGAATTATTAGAAGTGTCACTGGTCAATGAATACATGCAGTCTATGTAGGTTGGTTGATCATTCCTAAGAGTAGCACCTGTCAAAGCCAGGATTTCTAAAACTTGTTACACGAGATATTGACAGCTTCTGTTCTATTATTGTGTAATAATTCCAACACTATATGACATGTTAGTTTGGATGATTCTGGTGGGAGTTTCCAGGAAATCCAATCCAATGAACTTCAGAAAGGATTCACTGGGTTTTGTGCCATAAGTGCTTGATGGGCTGCAGACAGGGTTTTATCAGGATTCTGAGTTTCTCTTACCTTAGTTCTGCTCCTTGTTGGCTTTTTCTTCAGGCTGGCTTCCTCAGCAGAGGCAGGCCGGCTATCAGAGACCATGTGCTTTACTGTGTTTGAACCAAACATGGCAGCCAAAGGAACAGGGATGCCCCGATTGGACTACACAAGTTGGTCCTGCCTAAAGCTGGGGAGTCCCGGGTAGTCAATCCCAAGGGCTGTGCAGTGGGAGTCTTTGGGGTAGAAGACAGGGAGGGAGGTCTGTTGCTCATTTCTGACAGGGCTGATAAACAGAGGACAAGAGGAGGGCTTTGGGGGTTAGGGGAGAAATGCTCTGAGCCTGGGTGTATATGTGTGTGTTTGGGATGGATGATGCCACGTTGTATCTTAAAGGGCTTTGTGAGTTCTAGCAGAACACCCTTATTCTTTGGTAGGGCTCCAGCAAATAGCCTTGTGATTCTTCTAGATGGGGTAGATGGAAAGCTGCTTGCATTTATATTCCATGTCTATTTCTTCCTCAGTGGTGTGCAGTTTCACAGGGTTCCTCAGTCAATTGGCAGCTCATTTGAGATTTGAGTTCAGTGCATCAAGAGAAAGGGAGGCGAGTTCTTCATGCCCAGCGAGCAGGCCAATGTTTGGGTCCATGTGTCCTCTCATGATTTTACGCCAGAAAGACCTTCATGGAATGAATGTACTGTGCTTCTGCAAAGAGATCTCAAAAGGGTTCTGGACACTTTCCTCCTGATAACATTTTTCTTTCCCATTCCTATGTTTTCTTATATCTGGTTATAATTTATGTGTAAAGGAAGAAGTTAATAGAGGACCATCAGAATTTATGGGAAATGAGGTTAGGGATGTAGCTTAGTGGAAGAGCACTTGCCTAGCATGTACAAGGCCCTATGCACTCCTCGGCATTGCAAATAATAATAGTAATAATAATAATAATAATAGTAATAAAAATAAAATAAAAGAAGAGAAGAGAGAAAAGAACCTTGTGAGTACATGTGCACATGTACACATACATAGTCGACCAGTTAAAACTTAGAAACTGTAAAAAGTAAAAGAGCTTCATTTGGATTGCTGGATGAGGTGTCTCACGCCTATAATCGCAGCAACTCAGTAGGTGGAGGCAGAAGGATCAGCAAGATCAAGGCCAGAGGCAGCCTGCATAACATAGTGAGACCCTGTCTCAAAATAAAAAGTAAAAAATGGTATGGGGGTACAGCTCAGTGGCAGAACATTTGCAAAGCAGGCACGAGGTCCTGGGTTCAATTACTCAGTACTGAAAAGAAAAGAAAAGAAAAGAAAAGAAGCTTATTTGGGGTCTTAGGAATGCAATTCTGGAAACAGAGGTTGTTCAGATAGCTCTGAATGAGTGTTCTGAGGAAGGCAGGGAAGCTGGGAGTTTCTATAGACTATTGAATGTTGAGAAGGATCAGGTCCTTTGCCGCACTCCACAGAAGATAAAAAGAATGGATAAACAGAAAGGAAATGTCCATAAAACATGAACCAGAAAACCTCTTAATATGTATCTTGAGCCTCTGGGCACAATGTAATTATCCAATCATTCTGGTCAGTCCAAAGATCTGCAGTCAATGGGCGGAGGTGACGAAAGTTTGCTTGAATTGTAAGCTCGGCTTCCTCACAGTCTCTGGGTTCCATTTTGAGAAGCTCTTTCAGCTGCTATCATTGTCATTTTCTTTTTATTTCCACAACACTTGTGTGCACTCAGACACTCAGGACTATTTCCTTTACCTCCAGCATCCTTTTCACTGCTGAACAAAAGGGGGACAATGGCCTCTGTGAAACGCCTTGTACTGGGGAGCACTATGAGGTCTAACACATGTCATGTCTGAGTCCCCTTTGCAGAGCTGTGGCCTGGCAATATGCCACAACACAGGCGCCACTGGGTTTAAGGATAAGATAGTCCAGGGTGGAAGAATGGGCATACTGGGTGTAAAGAGACAACCTTTGCTGTCTCTCCACCCCAACTCAGATGCCCCTCTAGCCTATTCACTGCCAGGGAGGTCAAGGTGCCTGCATCCCCCCAGAGCTGAAGAGTAGCATTTTGTGGTTTTGTCCTCTGTATAACAAGGAAAACCAGGCCAAGGTGGCTCAGGCTCTTTCTATCACAGGACAGGTGTTGTGAGCTTCAGGTGGTATTGTCACCTTTTCAGTAATACCGTCAACTGCTTGACACCTCTTCCTAGTTGCATCTCTTCTACTTCAAAAAGGCCCTTTGTTAGACCCAATGTTTTTGGTGATGGCATAAGTCGGTGAACCAGGATTGCTTCTTGCCCTGCACAACACTGCTGCATGTCCATGCCAATGAGCGAGAATCCCAGCTGCACGGGGCCAGTTGGTGGGGGATGTGCAAGGGCTCAGCCACAGGGTGGACCAGGGAGGACAAGCAAGAACCGAGAAGCCAGCTCAGCCAGAGGGCCTGCCCTCCAAGGGAATGGCCAGCCATGCAAACTGCGAGGCTCCAAGGGTGGCAGAGTAACCCTGGGTTCATCTGTCTGGGACACAGACTAAGGCTACATTGGGGCTTCTGGTCTTGGGGTCCAGCCTGTTTGTTGGTCAGGGCCCTGAAGCGGAAGTCCTATTATGTGAATGTTGTGAATAGTGGGAGTTCTAGAAAGACTCACCCTCTGCTAGTCTGGTTTCAGGTTGCACTGGCCAATGAATAGAGTGGGGCTACAAACTGATGCCCTGCCCTGGCACATGATTTGGAAGAGGCTGGGGTTTGGTCCATAGTTGCAGAGCCTCAGAGACTCCTGCTTACAGGCAGTTGGAATGGCAAGAACTTTAAGGACAGCTGCATACAGCTGTCCATAGGGTTTTCAATGGCTAGTTGTTTCAGGAGTGGTTCGCCAGTGCCTCCTCCCTAGTCTGTCTTAGTCTGGAAGCTCAGCTGAAACCTGTCCACCATGGGTAACTCCACCATGGGCTGAAACTGCCACCATGGGCATAGCTTTCAGACTCCTTGCAACACATGCCCCCACAGGGCGGCAAACTGACAGATGTGTGGGGGAAATCTAGAGGAAGTTGTTGTTGTTAGGTGCTGTCAAGTCATGTCTGACTCATAGCAACCCTCATGGGGTTTTCAATGGCTGATTGTTTTGGGATTGCCTTGGAAGTGGATTGCCATGTCCTTCTCCCATTCTTGGGTGTTGGGAATCAAACCTGGGACCTCAGAGACTGCAGAGCGGTGCTCTACCAACTGAGCTAAGAAGCAGTAATCAAGAAATCAAAAGACGCATTGCTCTAGGAAAAGCTGTGGCAAAAGATCTCTTTAGAGTATTGAAAAGCAAAGATGTCACATTGAAGACAAAGGTGCGTCTGACTCATGCCATGGTATTTACAGTCGCATCGTAAGGTGGTGAAAGCTGGACATTGAACAAAGGAGACAGGAGAAGAATTGATGCTTTTGAATTATGGTGCTGGAGACATCTATTGAATATACCACGGACTGCCAAAAGAATCAACAGATCTGTCCTAGAAGAAGTGCAACCAGAGTCCTCCTTGGAAGCAAGAACGGCCAGACTGCATCTTACATATTTTGGGCATGTAGTCAGGAGAGATCAATCCCTGGAGAAAGACATCATGTTTGGGAGAGTGGCAGGTCAACGCAAAAAAGGAAAACCCTCCACCAGATGGATTGACACAGTGTCTGCAACAATGGGCTTAAATATAAATAAGATCATGTGCCTGGCACAGAATAGAGAAGTGTTTCGATCTGCTGTACATAGGGTCGATATGAGTTGGACTTGACTTGGCAGCATCTAACAACAACAACAGCAGCATACAGCTGTATAGTTTCTGCCCTGCGCAAAGGCCCAGGGGGTGATGAGGGGCTGAAGTCCAGCCAAGGTTCTGTACCCAAATCATATCCCTGGGGACAGGCCTGGGCCTCTGCAGAAGGGATTCCTCTTTGTAATTTGATTGGAGATGAAGTGTGGACTAGTGGTGAGACTGAGGACACTCACAGAGGAGCTCCTCCAGGACAAAGACTGTGTCCTCTCTTCATTCTGTCAGCTCATAGCACTTACGCTTAGTGAGTGGAAGACAGATTATCTGTTTCTTAGCTATCCTTACTGTGCTTTCTCCTGCAAGACAGCCAGGGCTTTTTTTTTTTTCTTTTTTCAGTACTGGGGGTTGAATCCAAGGCCTGGCACTTGCATGCATGCTTTGCAAGTGCTATATCACTGAGCAGCACACTCAGCCTTTTTTTTTTTTTTTTTTTTTTTTTTGACTTTTTGAGATAGGGTATCGCTAAATTACGCAGACTGCTTCTGGTCTTGAACTTGTGATCCTCCTGCCTCCACCTCCTGAGTTGCTGAGATTACAGGCGTGCGCCACCATGCCTGGCTCAGCCAGGTCTTTTAAATTCCAGTACAAATGTAATGGTATCTTGTGGTTTTCATTTCCATTTCTCTTCTGACAAATGATGTTGAACACTTTTTCATATGCTTACTGGCCACTCTTTTGTGTTCCTCTGTGAAGTATCTGTTCAAGTCTTCAGCACATTTTTTAAATATTGGATTCCTTTTATTATTGTTGAATTGTGGCCATTCTTTACATATTCTGGATAGTAATCTTTTGTGAGGTATGTTTTGTGAATATTTTTTGCCCAGATTATGGATTGTCATAATGATGTTTTCCTTTTCTTATTTTGTTTTGTTTTCTGTTGAGACAGGGTCTTGCTACAAAGCTGAAAGCTGGCCTCAAACTTGCACTCCTCCTGCCTCTGCCTTCTGAGTGCTGGGAAAAGGTATCTTTTGATGAGAAATCATTATCTTTTATGATGTTTAATTTAGCTCTCATTTTTCCTTTTCTTTTCTCTTCCTTCTTCTTCTCTTATTCTTTCTTTTTCTCTTCTGTCTTCTCTTCTACTACCTCTTCTCTTTGTCCTCTTCTACCTTCCCCTTCTGTTATTGCTTTTTGTGTCCTAAAAAAAAAAATCTATGCCTACTCTCAAGTTGTAAAGATTTTTCTCCTATTTTTTTCTCTTAAAAGCTTTATAGTTTTAGCTATATTATGTTTAAAGGTTGATCTTCTATCTCAAATTAATTTTTGTGTATGATTTGAGATAGGATTTGAGATTCATTTTTTCCTCATGTGGATACCTACTTGTTTTAGCATCATTTGCTGGAAAGATTAGATTCCCATAAGATCTCATTAGAAATTCCACTAATTTGTTTTGGTGGCTTTGTTAGTCATTAAATAATCTTGAGAGTCTATTTCTAGGCTCTTTCTGTATTCTGTTTCTTTAAGGCATTTATATAATCTTTTCAAGTACCACACTATTGTTGTTGTTAGGTGTCATAGAGTCACATCTGACTCATAGTGACCTTCACAGGGTTTTCAATGGCTGATTGTTTCAGTATTGCTTTGGGAGTGGACTGCCACATCCTTCTCCCATTTCTGCAATGCTGGGGATTAAACCCAGAGCCTCAGAGAGTGCAGTACAGCACTCTACCAACTGAGCTAAACTCTTGTTGTTGTTGTTAGGTGCCTTCGAGTCGGTATCCGACTCATAGCGACCCTCATAGGGTTTTCAATGGCAGATTGTTTCGGGATTGCCTTGGGAGTGGATTGCCAGGTCCTTCTCCCATTTTTGCGGTGCTGGGAATTGAACTCAGGACCTCAGGGACTGTAGCGCAGTGCTCTACCGACTGAGCTAAATCCCAGCCCCGAGCTAAACTCTAGCTTGACTAAATTAAGGGCCTTGAAGTCAGGTTGTGTAATTTGTCCTACTGTGTTGTTCTTTGTCAATATTGTTTTAGAGATTCAGGTTCTTTGTATTTTCATACAAATTTCAGAATCAGTTTGGCACTTTCCTGCAAACCTTGCTGGAATTGTGATTAGGACTGCATTGAATACATAACTAATTTGAAGAGAATGTATATTTTAAAAGTATTGAGTTTTCTAGTTCATGAATGTGGAATACAGCTTCATTTATTTAATTCTACTAGATTTTTAGTTTTCTTTGTAGTGACCTTAAATATCTTTTGTTAATTTTATTCCAATTTTAATATAAATAGAATTGGTTCTTAAATTTAATTTACTATTTTATTTTATTTATTAATTTAAATTTAATTAGAGCTTAATATAATAGGGTTCATAATGGTATTTTCATATAATTGTATTTTGATTTTATTCACCCCCTCATTACCCCTGCCCCAGTTTCTCCCTTCCCATTGTTGCTTTTCCTCTTCCCCCTCCAGATAGTCTCCCTTTTACTTTAAAGAATCATACATATATATATTTTTTTATTTTCCAATCTAGCTTCCACATATGAGAAAGAACATGGTATTTGTCTTTGAGTCTGGCTCACTTTGCTTAATATGTCTTCCAGTTCTACCAATTTTCCTACAGGTGACATAATTTATCATGAACAGTAGTTGGACTTTGTGAAATGATATTTCTGTTCATGAAATGATCACATTTTCTGTTTCATTTTATTAATATAGTGTATAACATTGATGATTTTAATATTAAGACAACATCGTATTCTTGGTATAAAACTCACTTCATTAATGGTATATTATCTTTTGTACATATTTTCTATTTTATTTACTAGTAGTTGAGGATTTTTGCATTTAGCTTCATGAGGTATATTCTTCTGTAATTTACTTTTTTCCCCTCCCTGTATTGGTAAATGTTGGTGGGGTACAGAGTAATGCAGCATTGGCTTTTTCCATTATGCAACTATTGCATCAGTTTTGGTTACACTTTTACCAACTTACAAGGTTTATGGAAATTTTTGTCTAATATGTAGTAAAACTCAAATGCATATTTGGGTTATATTCCCCTATTTTTCCAATGTAGTTTACTCTTATTGTAATGTCTTTGTTAGTTTTATTACATCAAAGTTATATGGGCCTCACAAACTGATTTAGGCAAAGCTCCATTTTCTTCTGTTTTTAGATAGTGTGTCTAAATTTGATGTTATTTCCATATTATGTGTTTGATAGAATTCACCAAAGAAGCCATCTGGGTTTGGAATTTTCCTTGTGGATAAGTTTTTGATAATACATTCAAGTTCTTTAAAAGTATAGTACTAACTAGCAACATATTTTTCACCTGTCTCAATTTTCTTTTCTTTTCTTTTTTCTTTTTCTGTTTTTTTTTTTTTTTTTTTTTTTTTTTTTTTTTTTTTTTTTTTTTTTTTTTTTTTTTTTTTTTTTTTTTTTTTTTTTTTTTTTTTTTTTTTTTTTTTTTTTTTTTTTTTTTTTTTTTTTTTTTTGTGTGTGTGTGTGGTACTGGGGGTTGAACCCAGGGCCTCACGCTTGCATGCTCTGCAAGTGCTGGACCACTGAGCTGCACCCTCAGCCCACTTTTTTTACTTTTTGAGACAGGGTCTCACTAAATTACACAGACTGCCTCTGGTCTTGAACTTGTGATCCTCCCACCTCTGCCTCCCCAGCCACTGGGATTACAGGTATGCACTACCGCACCCAGCCTCAATTTTATTTTCAAAAGATTATTTTATTTCATCTGAGTTGTTAAACTTATTGCCATGAAGTTATTCGTGATATTTTCTCAGTAATTTTTAAATAATAATATTTCCTCATTGACTTTTAATATAATGAGAAGCATCTCCCTTTTTCTTGCTTCTAGGTAGAGGTTTACCATTCTTTACTGGTGTTTGTTAAAGAACCAAAGTTTTGATTTTGTTATTGCTTAGTCTTTCAATTTCATTGGTTTCTGCTCTTTTTTATTTCTTAATATTTCATATACTGCCAGTCTGTTGAAGTGGCTGGGGTTTAGCTCAGTTGGTAGAGTGCAGCTCTGTACTCTCTGAGGCTCTGGGTTCAATCCCCAGCACTGAAAAAATGGGAGAAGGTAATGGCAATCCATTCTTGAAGCAATCCCAGCAACAATCAGCCATTGGCGACCCTATGAGGGTCACTATGAGTTGGATCTGACTTGATGGCACCTAACAACAGTAACAATAACAAGTCTGCTGACAATTCATTTGGCTTTTATTTGTCTGAAAATATTCTTTTTACCTTCATTCTTGAAGAATATTTTGTCTGACTATTGAATTCTTTGTTGATAACTTTCTCTTTCAGCATTTTTATTGTGTGATTATGTTACCAATCAGCCAGAGGGTGTCCTTTTGCTCTACCTAGATAGATACTACGGGTAGGCAAGGAGAAGCTCTTCATGTTGGTCTTTGGTAGCATCTGTTTCCTTGGGGATTTTTCAGCAGTTAGCAGCGTCAGACAAGTGGGAGCAGCAGGTGGCACCCTCTGGTATTACAGTTCTTCTGCAGGCCTCAGATACCAGTACCCTTAGCCTTATAAGGGTTATAGCAGTTATATAGGCCAAGAAAGTTGGGATTCCTAAGCCCTGGAAGTGTTACAGCTCTTATGCAGGCCAAGGAGGTTGAGATTCCTTAGCCCTTGAGAATAGCTGGTATTGCAGCTTCCCAGTGGGCCTAGGGTGTTGGGATTCCTCAGCCCTCAGCCAGTGTTACATTTTCTGTGCCTAGAGTGTCTGAAACCCTTGGTCCTAAAATCTCGGCAGCTCTCTGGAACTCTTTCAGTAACCATGGCCTGCACTATTCTCTGGCATTTTACAGCCTTCCATGTTTCTTCATCCTCAGCTCTTTACCCTTTCTCACCTTCTGTCTCCTTCTGTTGGTCCCTCTTCCCTTGAACTGTTCACCTGCTTCTTTCTGCTGTGACTGCTGTCAGTTGCCGCCATTCAGGAGGCAGCTACTACTGCCCTTCCGCTACTGTTTCTGCTGCTGTCAACTGCCAGTCTTGTGACCCTGCCTTTTCTTTAGTGTCAATCAGCCAGCCACTCCACCATTTCTGCAGTTCATTGTACCTGCTGCTCCCTGTCGCTGTCACTGCTGTTTTGCTCTCTCTGTTCCTTCTTTCTTCATGTTACCATGTCAGACCACTCAAGAGAAGCCTTCTATGTGGCCTAATGTTGTAACACCAGGGGGCAGCACAAGATGGTGTCTCTTAGTCAGATAAGTGAGCCAAATAGCCTTCTTATGTAGCCAGAGAAAAAGTGTTTGTACCAATTACAGCAAAACTCTTATGAAAATGTAGGCTTGTTTTTTCATCAGAGTATAGTCCCTTTTGCACCAATAATAACAGTCCCTCTGCTGCGCCACCAGGGGAAGTGCTCCCCTTCTGGCCTGGGATGGCCACAGGGTAATCTACAATTCACTGAGGCTGGTGATAACAAAAGGTCTGGTGCAAACTATTTGAGACAGTTGTGATTGGGGCTGTGACTGGGACCTTCAAGAGTCACAACAAACAGTTGTGGCTGTTGAGGAGCTTCAGTATGGCTGGCATTGGCATAAGAATGATTTAGCTGGCTACTTGACCAAGGGTCCTTTGCTTAAGGCAGCCAGAGCAGCAAGGGAAATTCCACAGCTACCAATTGTGGTGGTTATTAGGTGCCATTGAATTGAGACTGACTCATAGTGACCCTATGTACAACAGATGAAACACTAGTTGACACTGTGCCATGCCTGCCACTGTTATTGGTGCTCCTTTGCTATTCATAAGGTTTTCAATGGCTGATTTTTTTTGGGGGGTGGGGCAAGGTTGGGAAAGTAGGTTTCCAGGTCCTTTTCCCAAGCCTACAGTACCCAGGTTTTCCCAGGTGGTCTCCCATCCAAGTAGTAACTAGGCTCAACCATGTTTAGAGATATGACAGGATTGGATGTCTTGATGTTAAACTGCAGGGAGTCAAATCATTCCATCCTCCAACATCTTTGGTTATTTACAGGAAAATAAACATCAGAAGAAGGCTTAAAATAAGAACTTAAAGAACTTATCATTAACATTGGTAGTGACTTCAACAGTGCTTTCACAATGCTTAATATCTGTTCAGTGTCCCAGGGAGAAGGGAGTCCCCCTCATCCATCTCAGTTCCATTATTTTTTGGTCTCTATTTTATATGATAAAAAGTTGGTGATCATTCATATAGTTGTTCCCTTGTATATAATATATCATTTTTTTGGGCAATTTTTAATTTTTTCTTTTTCCTTTTGATTTCAGAAATCAGATTGAAATTTCTAAAACTTTTGACTGAATGGAAATTTTTTACTCCCTTAAAAATATATATGTATATATATGTATATATATGTATGCATATATATATATATCTTGCTTGAAGTTCATTGAAGTTGTTTTATTTTGTTTTTAAAATATTTATTTATTTGAAAAAAGAAAAAATTCAGCTGGGCATGGTGGTGCATGCCTGCAATCCCAGTGGCTTGGGAGGCGGAGACAGGAGGATCGCAAGTTTGAGACCAGAGGCAGTCTGTGTAATTTAGCGAGACCCTGTCTCAAAAACTAAAAAAATGGGCTGAGGGTATACCTCAGTGGTCCAGCACTTGCAGAGCATGCAAAATGTGAGGCCCTGGGTTCAACCCCCAGTACTGAAAAAAAATTTTGGAGACATTTTGCCATCATTTCTCAAAAAAAGCCTTTTACTTTTGCATGATTCTTTCTCCTTTCCTTCTAGTATTCTAATTATATGTATGTCATATCTTTTGATATTGTCCTATAAATGACTGAGACTTTAAAAAAAATTCTCCCCTTTTCAGATTGAATTATATCAATTAATCTTTCTTCAAAAATCACAACTTCTTTTTTCTGTCATTCTAATATGTTCTTAATATGTGTATTTTCTATTAAAGATGTAATTTTGGGCTTGGTCTTTTAAATCATTTCTGTTTCTCTGCAGCTCAGTTGGTAAAGTGCAGCTCTGCACTCCCTGAGGCTCAGGGTTCAATGCCTGGCACTCCAAAAACAGGAGAAGGTCCTGGCAATCCACTCCTGAAGCAATCCTGACAACAATCAGCCATTGACAACCCTAAGAGGGTCGCTATGAGTTGGACCTGACTTGATGGCACCTAACATCAGCAACAACAACAAGTCTGCTGACAATTCATTTGGTTTTTATTTGTCTGAAAATATCTTTTTTACTTTCGTTCTTGAAGAATGTTTTGTCTGCATATTAAATTCTTTATTGGTAGCTTTCTCTTTCAGCACTTTGATTGTGTGATTATATTACCAATCAGCTGGTATATGTCCATTCATTATGAGCTTATTTTCTTCTCCATCCTTCAGCAGAGTTTCACTTTTTGGTTTAAAAATCTTTAGTAAAATCCAACATGTTGTTTATATTAGGGTCAGTCTCTGTTGTTTGCCTTTTCTCTTGTATAAGGGATGCCATTTCTTATTTATGAGTGTGTGTATGTATGTGTGCACCTGTGTGTGTCTAGTGATTTTTATTGCATTCTGGACACTGTGAACAACATGTCGTAGAGAATTTATGGCTTCTGTTATAGTTTCCCTGAAGAAATTTAAATTTCTGTTTTAACAGACAGTTTGGTTGAAATCAAATTCCAAAATCTGTTTTTGCTGTGGTAAGCAACGGATGACATTTTGTACAATTTTTTCAGCCTTATATAGACTGCCCAGAGCCTGTCTCATACATGCATAGTTCAAAGGCATTGAGAAATTTATGGTTCATATTCTGAATTTGGAGCTTCGCTTCTGTGGCTCTTTCCTTTTAATGATTTTTCTCTTCACTTCTCAGCTGTGACAATTGCCCTGAGCTTCATCCTTTGATTCCTCAAACCAGTAAGACTGCAGATTTCTATTTGATAGAATTTTGGAGGAACCAGCTGGGATGTAGAAGCCCTTAGGTGTGAAGCTATGCAAACAGAAAACTCATTAGTGTGGGTCATTTCTTTCAAGGGTCAACTCTTGTCCAATTTCTGTCTGCTTTTGACCACTTTCCAGTGCCTTTGGGTTGTTATTTTTAGATAGTCTTAAAAAACATTTTGTCCATATTTAATAGGTGTTATCTGCAGAATATTTGTTCTTTTACAAACTACCATTTCCAGGTCACTTTTTTACTTTGTTTATGGTATTTCTTTGATATGCAGATTTTTTATTTCATAAAAGTAATTTATCAATATTTCCTTCTATTGCTTCTGGATTTAGTGTCACAGTTAGGAAGACTTTCTTCACACTCAAGTTAAAGAGAAATTCATCTTTATTTTCTTCTAGTGCTTGTATGGTTTTGTTAAGCATTTCTGCATAATTTTCCTAATACATTTGGAGTTTATGTATAAGATGTGAGGCATGAATCTTGTTTTATCTTTCTATAGGTAATCAGTAATCTCAGCACTGTTCATTAAAGAGTCCATCTTTTTCCCAATGACATGAGAGGCAACCTTTATCATATTCTAAATTTCCACAGGTACTGGGTTCTATTTTGAACTTTATATTCTTTCTGTTTACTCAGCAGTACCTCACTACTTTTAATACAAGGTTTTAATGTATGTTTTTAATATATAATATATGTTAATATATAATGTATGTATAATATATGTTAACATATAATGTATGCTTTTAATGATAGAGTTAGTTCTGCCTTGTATTTTTTTCATTGATTTCCAATTTTTGTATGTTTACTTTTCCATCTGAAATTTTAAACTGTTTTTTTGGATTTTAACTTACATACCACATGTTTTACTCATGTAAAGTATACAAATCAATATTTGTTGGCATATTCACAAGATATTGAGACCATCACGACTATTTAATTTTAAATCTTTTTTGTTCCTCCTGAATAAAGCCCTGTAACCATTTTCAGTCAATCCTTTCTATTTCCTCTACCCTTCTCCCAGTCATAAGCAACATTTCTGTGTGTGCTGGGATTTAGCTCAGTTGGTAGAGTGCTGCTCTGCAGTCTCTGAGGTCCTGAGTTTGATTCCCAGCACTGCAAAATGGGAGAAGGACGTGGCAACCCATTCCCAAGGCAATCCTGAAACAGTTAGCCATTAAAAACCCTATAAGAGTTGGACTCGACTCAATGGCACCAAACAACAACAACATTTCTGTCTCTATAAATTTTGCCATTTTTGGCATTTCTTATAAATATGTTCATATAATATGTGACCTTTTGTGACTGGCAATATACATTTTAGTGTCAACTTACCTAGCTTCATAAAAAATGCTTTTTGGTATTTTATTGATATTTCATTACATTTATAAATTAATTTGAGGAGAAATGACATCTTTATGATGTAGACTTCTCCTACCCAAGAATGAGAGTTGTATTTCCGTTTGTTCAATTCTACTCTTCTGTCATCAGGAGTTTGAAGTTTTTCTCATTTAGATTTTGCACACTTCTTGTTTATTCTTATATATTTTATTTCATTTCTTATTGCTATTTATAAATGGGATTTGCTGTACTATTATATTTTCTAATTGGCTATTGATGGTGGGTATGAAGACTATTGTTCCCAAAGGTTAATTTTACCTTCTTTTATCTTGCTGAATTCTTTTATTGTTTTAGTTGTACTGATTCTTGTGGATTTTGCAGGTATACTCTCTTATATCATCTGCAGATAGATATAGGCTTACTTCATCTTTTGCAGTTCTCTAAATCTTGTACATCTGTGAATGCTTTCCTTTGTCTATATGCATCAGCTACTATGTGGAATACAATGTTGAACAATAGGTGAGACAGAACTCATTCTTCCCTTGCTCCTTATCTTAATAGACATGCTTCTAATGAGAAACAAATCTTTAATTACTGTACACACCCTGAATGGCTTATTATTGTTTGTTCAGTTAATGAGTGAATATTCATTTCTCTGCTTCCTGGACTAATGATTAAACTCAAGTCTTTTCTTTGAATTAACAAATCTATTGCATAATGCCCAGTGATGTTAGATTGCACAGATGTTACAAGCTATACATCAGTGTACCAAACCTGTCACAAATTCCTCAACTTGGGTCATTTATACTTTAAAATATTTTTGCTTACTTAAGTGAGTAAGATGTTACATTTTTTTGGTACAACTAGTCAGAAAAAATTTACAGCACTATCTACTAAAGCAAGACAATATGACCCAGCAATTTCCTACTATATATACACCCAAGAGAATGATTGCTATGTCTACCAAAAGACATATACTAGAATTTTCATGAACTTATTCGGAGTAGCTAAAAACTACAAACAACCCAAATTCTCATCAAAAGTAAAATGGATGCATCGGGATATAGTCACACAGTGCGTACTGTACAGCAATACGAATGGTCTGTACCTATTTGCCACCATGTGGAAGAATCTCACGAGCATAGTAATGAGTGAGAGAAACCAGACACAAAACACTATTTACTGTGTGTGATCACTCATACAAGGTTCAAAAGCAGCTAAAATCAATCAGTGGTGTCAGTGGGTATTAAATAGTGACTAGAAGGACATGTAAGGGGAAATTCAGGAAAGGTGATGTTCTGCCTCTTGACCTAGTGCTGATGTCCTGGTTCTCTTTCCATTATGATTCCTGAAATTTTCTGCCTGCATATTATACTTCAATAAATGCTTATCTTTTCTAAGTAAAAGGTTTTCACAAAATTCTGAATACCAAGAAATAAGGAGGTGACCATTCCATTTTTATGGACCTTGGGGAAGGAAGTTGATAGAGTTGAGGAAATTCTCAGTTCACTGTAGAACTGTTACTCCCTTCTCCTTTCAGAAATGTAAAATGATGTGTGCCAGTGTAGATCAAACCCTAGATATTTAGTATCTGTATTTCCTTACATATAGTAAATGTAACACTAGGAATTACTTCCAAGTAGAGAAGTCAAGCCCTCCAAAGGGGCTCCTGGTGGACTCCTCTGTCTTTCAAAGAGAATGTCATTCTTTCCTGTGCCCTGATGGTCAGTTAGAACGGCCAGTAACTGTGTTTCAGGTGGAGAGCAATTTAAAATTTTAAAATTTGGTGTTTAGAAAAGGCTCAAAGGTTACTCCAATGCTGTGCCACACGTGCACATCTCTGCCTGCTTGGGGTTAAGCTGGGAATGCAGCAATGGGAGAACACGGGTCCCTCGACTCTGCTCCTCCTGCCCTGTAGCATTGCTTTCACCTAGGCACAGTCTCAAGGACAGACTATCGCCTGATGTTGATGAGAACATTCACAGTTGTTGTTTCCCAGGTCCCTCAGGAGGAGAAATGTGACCTACTTGAAGAACAGGGAACTGACACTTCTCAACATGTGGCTTATTTTTATCTTAAGAACACTGTGAACCAGGCGAGTTTCCCTTTTCAGTGCTGTTGTTGTTGTTAGGTACCCTTGAGTTGGTATCTGACTCACAGAGACCCCACATACGATAGGCAAAACACTACTGTCAGTGCTTCTCTGCTGTTCATAGGGTTTTCAATGGCAGATTGATTTTTGGGAGTGGGTTGTCAGATTAATCTCCCAAGGCTACAGTACCTGGTGTTCCCCAGCAGCCTCCCATCGAAGTACTAACCAGGCCGGACCCTGCTTAGCTTCCGAGATCTGACGGGACCAGACACCACAGGGCTACAGCTGCAGGCATGTTTCAGTGCTAGAAGATTCTTAAAGCCGAATGAGATGGAGCCAGGAATTCCTAAGTATGAGCATGCACACTCTAAAGTCCTATACACAGGTTTTATACTCTCATTTGGCTTTTCAGTGCCAGAAGATTCTTAAAGCTGAATGAGAGTATTAAACCTGTGTATAGGCCTTTATGGGGCTGGGATTTAGCTCAGTTGGTAGAGCGCTGTGCTGCAGTCTCTGAGGTCCCGAGTTCAATTCCCAGCACCACAAAAATGGGAGAAGAGCCTGGCAATCCACTTCCAAGGCAATCCTGAAATAATCAGCCATTGAAAACCCTGTGAGGGTCGCTATGAATCTCATACCGACTCGACGGCACACAACAACAACAACAACATAGGCCTTTATGGTGTGCATGCTCATACTTATGAATTCCTGGCTCCATTTTATTCCTCCACCCTTGTTTCAATCCTTCTTTTCGCCTACTTTTTTATGTCATCTTCATGTATTTTCTTTTTTCCTTTTTTTTTTTTTTTTTTGTGGTCCTTGGGGGATTGATCCCCGGGATTCATGCATGCTTTTGCAACTGCTCTGCTACCGAGCCACACACCCCCCAGCCCATTTTTTACTTTTTGTTTTGAGACATGGTCTTGTTAAATTACGTAGGCTGCCTCTGGCCTCAAAATCCTGATCCTCCTGCCTCTGCCTCCAAGTTGCTGGGATTACAGGTGTGCACCACAATGCTCAGCTTTCAATATCTTTTTTAGATTGGCTTCCAGCAATGTGCTATGGAAACTTTGTGCTCATTAAATATATTTCAGAAAGTTGTAAGCCCCTTAAAGAGTTGATATCTTGAAATCATCTGTAGTGGGAGTATTTACATGATGAATATAGGCACACACTACAAAATAGATCTTTCTTTTTCTCTCCCAGGGAACTAGTTCACCAGCACACTGCCATTTATATCCATTCTAGAAAAGGTAGAACCTAAACAAATGTGTTTTAAACACATTATGAATTATCTTCTTATTTAAATATCATATATTTCCCTTATTCTTTGCTTTTTTGGGGGGGAGTAATGAGGGGCTGAACCCAAGGCCTCATGCATGCTAGGCAAGTGCTCCACCCCTAAGCTGCGCCCCCCCAAACCCCTTTTCATGTATTTTTAAATTTTGACACAGGGTCTGTCCAAGTTGTACAGGCTGCCTGTGGCCTTGAATTTATAATCCTCCTGCTTTTGTTTGACAAATAACTGGGATTAAAGGCATGTGCCACAGTGCCTGGCCTTTTAAAAATTTAAGCAAAATTTATTTTTAGCTGATGCATAGCAACATAAAATTGTACATATGAATGTTGTTCCATGTAATACTTCAATATATGTCTACATTAGGTAATGTGTGAATAAGGTTAAATATATCTATCTCCTCAAGAACCATTTTGGGGAGATAAAAACTTTAAAGTCCTTTCTTGTAGCTTTTTGGAAAATATAGTACATTATCATCTATGGTCACCCTACTGTGCCATAGCACACCAGAGCCTCTTACTCCTATGCAGCTATAACTTCATACCTATTAGTCAATCTATACCCATCCCTCACTCCTCACTGTTCTCCCCAGCTTTTGGTTACCACCATTCTACTCTCAACTTCTATAAGGTCAACTTTTGTGTATTCTACATATAAGTGAGATCATGTGGTACTTGTCTTGCTATGCCTGGCTTATTTTACTTAACAAAATGATCTCTATCTCCACCAACTGTTGTTTCAAATGACAGAATTTAATTCTTTTTTATGGCTGAGTAGTATTCTGTTGTATTCATGTACTGCATTTCTTTATCCATTCATCAGTTGCTGGACACTTGTTTCCATTTCTTGGCTTGAAATAGGGGAGTGTAGATGTCTCTTTGGCATATGGGTATTATTTCCATTGGATACATACCCAGTAGGGGGATTGCTGGATTATATGGTAGTTCTATTTTTAATTTTGTAAAGAACCTCCATACCACTTTCCATAATGTCTCTACTAATTTATGCTCCCAACAACAGTGTACAAGGGTTTCCTTTCCTATAAATTATCTTCAACACTTGTTATCTTTTGATAATAACCATTCTTACTGGTGTGAAGTGATATCTCATTATAGTTTTGATTTGCATTTTCCTGATTATTGGTATTATTGAGCGTTTTCATACACCCATTGTCCGTTTATATATCTTCTCCTATCCCACCCCTTTATTCTTAAGAGAAGTGGCACTGTTTGGGTCCAAAAATGTTTCAAGGGCAGTAAATCTTTGAGATCGTTTTTATTGATGGCAAGGGAAAAACAGGCATTATCCAAAATGAGCCTTCTAGTCAACACGCTATAGTGCAACTATTTGGCAAAGGAGGGTATTTGTGGATGTGGTGAAAACTGTTTATATTTCTGTTTATCACATTTTAAATTGTATTCTGGAAGAGCTAAGATTTTGGTAAATCTAGCAGTATCAGAAGCAAGCTCGTACCAAATGCAGTATGTGATGGTTGCTAAGGGACCATTCAATGTAAATTAGAAGTAATAATAGCTCTAGTTTAAAAGGGCAAAGAATTAGGGCTGGGAAGGGAAATGAGTCCCTACAGAAGATAAGGGTTTTGTACTGACAAATGAGAATGCCTGCTATTCAGCAACTCTTTCTTTCGAGGGTGGTGGGAAGAGATCCAAGGAGAGCTGAAGATGAACAGGCACAAGGCAATGCTGGCAGGAGGGCAGGATGCTCTGGCATCAGAGAGATTGACTTACACTGGTATTAAATACAAATAACTAATAGAAGGCCAGTTCATCATCCGGTTGATAGCCTAGCAATCTTGAACTTTGGCAACAGCAAACAATGGAAGAGAAAAAGGTCCCTGACAGTAAAATGGCAATCTTTGAGCCATAAGCAACAATACCAAAGGCAGCTGGAAAGTGCCCAAACCTGAAGGTCCCCAAAGGCATTGCAGATGGATGACATGGCTCACTGACCACGGGAAGAGCTAATGACTGTGCTAAAAAACTTTTTGCTTTGTTTTAGTCATTTAATCTCACAAAGATGAAGACACTGAATCATAGGTGCCCAGCATGATTGTCCATGGTACCCAGAGTATAAGAGAAGGAGCCAGGATTTGATTCTCTGCTCTAACTGCTCACATTAGAGAGAAAGGAGGATTTATATTGGCAGCCTGGGTCTGAGGTGCTAGTGAGCAGGGAAGGGGCAACAGATGATTGAAGAATGGTGATATGTGCAGTCTGAGAACAGTCAAGGAGAGGACAAGGGCAGATTGACTGGTGGGCTAGACAGGAGACCTGCAGCTTTGAACTAGGGAGACATGAAAACCCATCTAGAAATCCAGAAAATCTGTCATCTGGCTGCATATTCCTGTGCATTCAGGCCATTGCTGAGGCTTGGTACTGTTAGAAGCAGCCACAGAGATGAGATCTGAGGGGCTGAGGTGACTAGCAAAAGGTCCAGCCAATGCTTACTCGGTTCTTCCCTTTAGTAGTTCAGAGATATCAGTGCATTCAGAGGGAGCCTGCACCAATTCAGGGCATTTTCTAGAAAGGACCATGCTGAGCTGCATATCATGTACATGGTCCTGTAATCCGGATTAGCATCATATAATCCATCTGGGCAGGGATTGGAATAGAGATTCAGAGTTCTTGAGACAGGAGCAAAGCCAAACAAACACTGAGCCAGATGTAAGGGAGAAAATGGGAATCTGTGTAAATGAAACAATATGAGCTCAGGAAATGTGACTGTGACTGGATGAGTACTAAAGTTTGGATATGGTTTGAGTGTGTCTGCAAGGGCTCATGTGTTAAAAGCTTGGTTCCCAATGGTGCGATGTTAAGAGGTGATGGGACCTTTAAGAGGTGGGGCCTAGTAGGAGTTGGTTAGGTCACTGAAGATCCTGCCCTAGGAAGGAATTGGTGTAGTTCTACTGGGAGCCTGGTTATCTCTCTCAAGAGGTTGTTATAGAAGAGCAAGCCTGGCCTCTGCTGTTTGTTTGGCTTCCTGCCTCACCACGTCATCTCTCTGTCTGGCATACACTCCTGTCATGATGACATCTGCCATGAGGCCCTCATAAGAGCTCAGCTAATGCTGGCACCATGCCTTTGAATCGCCAAGCCTCCAATCCTCTTTTCATGATACACTTCCTAGCCTTACGTATTTTGTTAAACAAAAGAAAAATGAACTATTAAAAATGAGCAAACATTGTTTCTTCCTGTGAACTTCATCTGTTCACCTCTGGAGACTGCTATTACTATCAAAGAGTGCCAGACACCGTGCTCTTCGCTGGCTGATAAAAATATCTGCAGGTTCCAGGTCAAGTAATTATGAATTAAACCACCACTCAGATATACTTGGGACTGGGGTTGTTGTGTGCCATCGTAGGGTTTTCTATGGCTAATTGTTTCAGGATTGGTTTTGTGGGGCTAGGCCTTGTTATATCTGAAGAACTCTTGGATGCCACAAGATCAAGCCCTGACTTCTGCAGGTGGGTTTGAAGTTTCTAGTTCAAGCAACGCAAAAGACAAGCTCTGGATTCTGAGATGTGAGCAAGACATCCTAGGGCTAGAGCTGGGCAGTATTTCCTGTAGGACCTGTATCTTCTGTGAACACTTTTCTCTTTTTGTAACAGTATTATTGAGATATAATTTACATATCACAACATTCACCTGCTTTAAGTGTACAATTCAATGGCTTTTAGTAATATTTAAAGAGCTGTTAATATACTACACAATATAATTTTATAACATGCCTGTTGTTGTTAGGTGACATCAAGTCAGTGTCCAACTCATAGCAAGCCTATGTACGACGGGTGAAATAGTATTGTTAGTGCTTCTCTGCTATTCATAGGGTTTTCAATGGCTGATTGTTTTTTTGGAGGGGGTTGCCAGGTCCTTCTCCCAAACCTACAGCACCTGGTATTCCCAGGCCATCTCCCATCCAAGTACTAACCAGGTCTGACCCTGCTTAGCTTCTGAGATCTGCTGGGATCGGATGCCACAGTGGTATGGCTGCAGGCCAGAACATGTCTATCATCCCAAAATGAAACTTCTTGCTTTTTTGCATTCACATTCCATTTTTACCCCCAGGCCAGATAAGAAGGAATCCACTTTCTATAAACAGTTTTATATGCTGATGAAACAGGAGATGTTTTTCAGAAACAGCTTCTGCCCTATACCTGGAGCAAAGCAAAACACAGACAAGTTAACTATTTTTGCATAAGTTGATTTTTAGTCTCAAGAGAAAAATTGTAAGAAATTTAATGTGCTAAGAATTACCTATCATGTGTCATCTTTTAAGATGTATTCTGTGAAATATCAGTTCAGAATCACTGACTGACTTGAAGGTTCAAACTTTTATATTTGTAGATAATTATAGAGCTTGAGAGAGAAAATGCCTACATTGTTTTTTGTTTGTTTTGTTTTGATTATCATTTTCTTTTCCTCTGAAGTTCCAATGGGCTCAGGTTTAGCTCCATTGGTAGAGTGCTGCTCCATACTTTCTGAGGACCCTGGTTCAATCCCCAGCACCACAGAAAAATGGGAGGATGTAGCAGTCCACTCCCAACACTCAGCCATTGAAAACCCTATGAGAGTGGCTCTGAGTTGGACATGACTTGACAGCACCTAACAAGTATGTAGTAAGTGCTGGACTCCTGCTCTGCACTCTCTGAGGACCCAGGTTCAATCCCCAGCACTGCAAAAATGGGAGAAGGACATGGCAATCCACTCCTGAAGCAATCTTGAAACAATCAGCCATTGAAAACCCTATGAGGGTCGTTATGAATCAGACACTCCTCAACTTGATGGCACCTAACAACATCAACTGAAGTTCCATGTCATTGATTTAACTTTACCGTGTGTGCTCTTCAGAGTCTGAGCTGCTTGTACAAAGCGTGAACAAGATGGTCCAACATTTGAACTTCACAAGTGCATTTGAATCTTATTTCCTGTAGGGTCAGATGGCTGAGTGTGGACCTTCCCTTCTCCTCTCACAGGGACCCTCTGCTTGGGCAGGTCTCTCATTTCTCTTCTATATGGTCAAGTTTCCTCTTTCCCTTCTATACAGTCAGGTTTCCACTCTCTAGTGAACCATTTGCAACAGACACAGCTTGCTACAATTTCTTCTTTTTGCAAAAACCCTCTCTCTGTCTTGGCTTTCCCTTCAGATGTTGCCCATCATCTCTGATCCCCTTTTCAGAAAATTCTGTGATGGAACTGTCAGCTGTCCCCACTCCTTCTCCATTAATTCCTTCTTGAGTTCACTCTAGGCAGTGCTTTGCCTCAAAACAGCCCAGAGCATTGTTGCCAGTGACCTCACATGGCCAATATAACAGTTAATCCTCAGCCTATCTTGGCTCGAGTTGTATCTGACAAATCAATCTCCCTTTCCTTCTTGAAATGCTTTCTTTCCTGGACTTGGGAATGACCCTGTCTCTTGGCTCCCCATCTGCCCCTCTGCTGCTCTTGATCAATCTGGTGTACTGGCTACTGCTCATCACATCTGCTGCACCATGGAGATTTCCGAGGATTGGTTCTCTGTCTCTTGCCTCCTTTGCCTGGGACACTCTCCAGGTCATCTTACAGGGCCAGAAAGAACTTTAAATATAATCTGTGCTGACTTCTAAATTTGTATCTCTAATCATGTTAGTCAGTTTTTCATCCCTGTGATGAAAAACCTGAACACAACAACTTAAGGGAGGAAAAGTTTATTTTGACTCCCAGATTTGGAGATTTCAGTCCATCATGGTGAGAAGTGTGTGGTAGAGCAGAGCAGCTCACCTCATGGGTGGCCAGGAAGCAGAGAGAGAGAGAGAGAGAGAAGGCCTGCACTAAGGGGCTTTCCCCCTTTTCCCTTTTAGTCCATCCAGGCCCCCAGCCTATGAGCTAGTGTCACCCCCACTCAGGGTGACTTCCTCTCCTTAGTTAATGGTCCCTGGAAATACTCGCATAGACTCCCCCAGAAGTGTGCTTTCCTAATCTTCTAGGTACTTCTCAACCCAATCAAGTTGACAGTCAAGATTAACCATCACCCCAAGTGCATCTCATCCTAAAACTGTGGTATTCAAGAGAAGTATTCATGGAGATGCTGGGAATATCCTTAGATTGCCTTTCTTTCTCTGCACTCCCTCCCTCCCTGGCTGGTCTTGTCCAATCTCACAGCTTTATTTCAATAAATCCAGCTTATCTGTTGGGGTCCCGCCTGGTCTGGCAAAAGGCCATGGAACTTCACCTCAATACCAGTTTGGTTGGGGACCCTCAGAAGTGGGCAAGAGCTGGCCGGTGGCGCCAAGAAAGACTTCTGGAGCTTTCAAGAACAAATGGGAACTTTACTAGGCTACTCCTTTGCAGGAGAGCCTAAAGACCATGCAGCTCTATATAATATCTCTGTAGCTGGCAGCACAGGTTGCTTCTGCTACAATGGGATTACAGCTCTATATTAAAGTGCCAAATAGTTCTGATTTCCTCGCCGGCTGTGCTGATGATCAAGACGTTGCCTCCCGCTGGTCATCTTCTCCTCTCATATCTTCCCCGTAGTGGGGGGATTGAGAGCTCTTCTTGGCTTGCTCAAGTTTTTCTTTCTTGACCTCAGAGTCTTGCTTCTCGAAGGCTTGATTAAAGGTCGAGACAATGGTGGCAGCGAAATCAGGTGCAGGGTGTAACAATCAGTCATGGAGATCAGGAAGAAAGGAATAGACATCTAAGGTAATCGGTGGTTTACTTACATACTGTCTAGGTGGGGGTGTGAACCAGGGTGCAACCAATCAGAGCAGCTTATGCCAGGAGGCTTGGGGAGTTGGGTGCAGACTGGACCAATCACTGAACTTTCCTTAGTAACTAATTGAATAGCTCTGGTCAGCCAATCAGGCCAAAAAAGGGCACATCAGAGCTGGGCTGTTTGGGGCCATCTTAAATCACTTGATGGGAGAGGTAATAGGTTAAAGAGAGGCCACAGGTGAAAGGTGAACTGGGACTTAGGTAGATTAGCTCTTAGGGAATCAAATAGGTCCCAGTCTAGATTCCTGGGTTAAGGGTAACCAGATGTGGCAGAAACAGGGCAGGATCTGGGGAGGGACCAGGCCTTGGCCCCGGCACCTTCTTGATCCACTTCAAGGGTGTCCAGATAATGCCCTACACTTATCTATTTTTTTTTTCTTTCATGATTTGGGCTTTTGGTTTTGAATTTAAAATCTCATCAAGTCCCAGATTCCACAGATTTTATCCTATATTTTATTCTACAAATCTTATGGTTTCATATTTTACATTTCAATTCATGATCCATTTTGAGTTAGTTTTTGTGGAAAGTGTAAGGAGGTCTTTGTCTATTTAATTATTTTTTATATCAACATCCAGTTGTTCTGACACCATTTGTTCAAAAGACCATTTTTTCCTCCCCTTAAATTGCATTTGCTCCTTTGTCAAGGGTCAGTTGACTGTATTTGTGTAGGTCTATTTCTAGGCTGTATTCTTTTGTTCCATGTCTTATAGCTTTAAATATCATTTGATGCTGATGTTCTTTATACATCCAGTCTAGACTTCTCTTCTGAAGTCCAGATGTATACACCTCCTGCCTCTCTGATGTCTCCTCTCAGATACCCAGTAGACATCTCAACTAAGCATGTCCAAATTAACATGATCTCCATCAGCCCTGCCCAACCCACTCTTCCTCCCATCTCAGTTAATGGCAATTCCGTCTGTCCTGCCTGCAGCCATACCACTGTGGCATCTGACCTCATCAGATCTTGGAAGCTAAGCAGGGTCAGGCTTGGTTCGTACTTGGATAGGAGGCCACCTGGGAACACCAGGTGCTGTAGGCTTGGGAGAGGGACCCAGCAACCCACTCCCCCAAAACAATCAGACATTGAAAACCCTATGAATAGCAGAGAAACACTGACAATAGTGTTTCATCTGTTGTATGTAGGGTAGTTATGAGTTAGACACTGACTTGATGGCATCTAACAACAACAACAACAACAACAACAAACCATCTCTCCTGGCACCCAAGCAATAATTTTGACCTCTATCATTCTCTCATATTTCTTATTAAATAGTCAGCTAATCCTGTGGGCCATACTTCCAAAATAGGTCAAGAACTCAACCATTCCTCACCGTGTCACTGCTACCCTACTGGTCCAAGCCACATTCATCCCTTCACCTAGGTCACTTGGTGGCCCCCTAACTGATCTCATGCCTCTGCCCCCACTTCCCTATAGTGCATTGTTCACTGAGCAGATAGAGGGATCCTGTTAACAGTCAGAGCATGTTGCTTTTCTGCTAAGTTCCTTCCAGAATCTCCCCTTTGGATTTAGAGTGAAATTTCAAAGCTCTTATAATAGCTGCTATGGCTTGGATATGGTGTGAGTGTCCCCTAAAGCTTAGTGTGTTGAAATTTGATCCTCATGGTGAGGTATTAAGAAGGAAGGAACTTAATCTGACTTGGGTATTTAGAAGTGAGGTCTTTGGGAGGTGATTAATGTTAGATACAGTCCTCTGGGTGCAGCTCCTATGATTAAATCCTGACAGCTTTATAAGAGGAGGCAGAATGAAACACATGAAAAAGTGCTCAATATCCCTAGCCATTAGGGAAATGCAAATCAAAACGACGCTGAGATTTCACCTTACACCAGTAAGAATGGCGAAGATCAATAAAACAAACAACAACAAATGCTGTCGAGGTTGCGGGGAAAAGGGAACACTTTTACATTGTTGGTGGAGCTGTAAATTGGTGCAACCACTATGGAAATCAATATGGAGGTACCTCAAAAAACTAAAAATAGATCTACCATATGACCCAGCTATAACACTATTGGGAATTTACCCAAAGGGAGATGAGTCATCATACCACAGAGACACCTGCATCTCCATGTTCA
>VMDO01007823.1:0-17917 GCA_007922755.1 Pedetes capensis
GCAAAAGACCTCTTTAGAGTATTGAAAAGCAAAGATGTCACATTGAAGACAAAGGTGCGTCTGACTCATGCCATGGTATTTTCAGTCGCATCATATGGTTGTGAAAGCTGGACATTGAACAAGAGAGACAGAAAAAGAATTGATGCTTTTGAATTGTGGTGCTGGAAACATCTATTGAATATACCATGGACTGCCAAAAGAACCAACAGATCTGTCCTAGAAGAGGTGCAACCAGAGTGCTCCTTGGAAGCAAAAACGGCCAAACTGCGTCTTACATATTTCGGACATGTAGTGAGGAGAGAACAATCCCTGGAGAAGGACATCATGTTTGGAAGAGTGGCAGGTCAACGGAAAAGAGGAAAACCCTCCACCAGATGGATTAACACAGTGTCTGAAACAATGGGCTTAAACATAAATAAGATGGTTTGTGTGGCACAGAATCGGCAAGTGTTTCGATCTGCTGTACATAGGGCCGCTATGAGTCGGACTCGACTCGACGGCACCTAACAACAACAACAACTAACAACATATAACAGGCAAAATGCTATTTCAGGCTTCTCTGCTATTCATAGGGTTTATAGTGGCTGATAGTGTTTTGGGAATGGATTGCTGGGTCCTTTTGGCAAGCATACACCACCTGGAATTCCCAGGCTGTCTCCCATCCCAGGCCCGACCGTGCTTAGCTTCCGAAGTCTGACAGGATCAAACACCACAGTAGTTTGGCTGCAGGCATTATATAGCTAGTCTATTTAAGAGGAAAAGATAGATTGATTTAGTTTGCTCTAGCTTCTATCTCCCTCCTCCCCTTTTTTTCCAACTACGAATTTGTTGTTTAAACTGTATTGAGCAGTTAAAACAAATGTCTGATGGTTTATGGGTTTAAAGTTCCTGGCTACACTCAACAAAGAACTCAGCATGGAATATACTTCATGGTATGTCAATAGACTCATTCTAGATAATTTTATAAAATTTAATTTTTATTTGACGTATAATAACTACACATATTAATGTTGTTGTTGTTAGGTGCCATCGAGTCGGTATCCGACTCATAGCGACCCTCTGTACAACAGGGGAAACACTATTGTCAGTGCTTCTCTGCTGTTCATAGGGTTTTCAATGGCAGATTGATTTTTGGGAGGGGGTTGCCAGGTCCTTCTCCCAAGCCTACAGCTTCTGGTTTTCCCAGGCAGTCTCCCATCCAGGTACTAACCAGGCCCAACCCTGCTTAGCTTCTGAGATCTGACAGGATGGGATGCCACAGGACTATGGCTGCAGGCTCACATATTAATAGGTACAGTAAATTAACTCCATATTAATGGTTAGTGATCAAATCAGAGTAAATAGCTTTCCCATCTCTTCAAATATTTATTGCTTCTTTGTGTTGAGAACCCCCAAACTCTATCCAGTATTTTGTAAAATACATAGCAAATTGTTGTAAACTATGGCCACCCTACCATATTACTGTTTTAGGGGTAATTGGAAGTCAGAGATAGAAAGCACTAAAGTAGTTACTCTGACATCAGCAAGAAAGGTCAGGAAATTTTTGATCAATGTGGAGAAAGACATAAGAAATTTTCATGCACAACCTCAGGCTTCCTCAAGTCATACTCACTGGTGTGGCTTTGGCATGGTATTCTCTTACAGTGTTCCCTAAGTGTGTGGGATCAATAGCTCCTCCTGTCAAATGGCAGAACATCAACTATCTCTCTTCTGCTATTCTCTGATGTGTCTAAGACAAATGGTGGTGGGGATGGAAGACTAGCCATATTTAAAATCAGTGTCTGTATGTCTTTTGGGTTCTCTACTGCAAGTATTTCCTGTGACACTGTACTCTTAGACAATGTTCGCTATTCCTCTACTGGCCTCTGTTGACACTGCTTCTACCACTTTCTGAGCTGCTAACCACTGTCATACAATTGATCTTTTTGTACATGGGCAGCTGACCATGTTGCAACACATCATTTTCTATAGTTGTGACATTCTACAAGTCAAGACATCTGACCAAATGTACTGTATTGTCTTAACCATTTTAACTGCAATTTATTCAATGGAATTTTGAGATGTTTTCCATTATCTTTTGAAAATCACAGCTGAGTAAGTATTTTTATTCAGGATGGAGGAAATGGTCTTTTGAAACTTATTTTACCTAAATGATAGTCCTACAACTTCTACATTTCATTAAACCAGCCTTCCAAAAGTCTTTTTTTTTTCCTTCCAGATGTCATCTGTAAATTACAGATCTTCAAGGATTCTCATAAGCTATGTTCCCTAAAGCCCTAGGGTACCTGTTAAATTGAATTATAATACAAAATACAAAACAGTTACAGGTTGAAATTGGAATTTCATTTTAAGCATGGGTTAATGCAGTGTTCCTTCTGAGAACACCAAAGTAGGTAGAATAGAAACTTGAGTACCTACCACAAATTAAGTTGCTTTGCTAAATCAGGTTTGATTCCAAAGAGCAGGCGTTCCTAACTCCTGGGCTTCTGACCATTTTGTCTGTGGTCTGTTAGGAAATGGGCTGCATAGCAGGAGGTGAGCAGTGGGTGGGAGAATGAGCTGAGCTACATCTGTATTTACAGTCACTTCCCATCACTTGAATCACCCTGACATTTCCCCCACCTTCACTCTGTGGAAAAATTGACTTCTATGAAATCTGAAATCTGTCCTAGTGTCAAAACAGTTGGAGACTGCTGCTATGGAGTATCATTGACTTCCTGCTTTTCTCAAAAGTAAATCCAGTCTACAATTTAAGTTTGTAATATTCTGGATGACCAATGCATGTCTGTGAGTCCTTAAGAGCTTTTGGATACATTTAAACACATCATATGTCATTTTCTGGAGAGAAATATTACTCCATATTTTGGCAAGAAACATTTTTCTAAATAGAAAATAATAAGGTGATCTGCATTTATTACTTAATAAATACTTATTGAATGTAATGATATAACAGGAATTAGAACATCTTCCCTGCTGTAATGGAATTTAATATAATAAGTATCTTGTTAAAATTAGAAATAATTGTATATGAGTGTGTTGTTATTATTGTTTCATATACTTTAGACTTTTTTTCACATTAGATTTGGTCAACGAAAAAGACTTGATGTTTCTAGTATCCACTGACTAGATAGGCACTGGATAAAAGGTCTTTCTAGGCCCTTCATTCTAGGGAGTACTTTTTTCTGTACTTCATGATAGGCATGTTGAATTATATTTATCCAAACTTATGATTATGCAGTTGATTATCTTCTGGTGGAGATTGTACCCTGAACCTGGGCATTAATATGATAACTATTACTACTTATTGACTGTTTCTATTTAATTATATAGATGTAT
This sequence comes from Pedetes capensis, assembly GCA_007922755.1. Taxonomy (NCBI): domain Eukaryota; kingdom Metazoa; phylum Chordata; class Mammalia; order Rodentia; family Pedetidae; genus Pedetes; species Pedetes capensis. The sequence goes on from VMDO01007823.1 coordinate 3,337, forward strand.
TATCTAATTTAGCTATCATAACAATTGTAGTAAAACCTATTATTATTGCCATTATACAGATTAATGAATACAGATACAAAGATTATGAGACTTTATTACAATACTACCACTGTTAGAGTTAGTTATGCTCAGTTTCAAAGCTCAAGCTTTTTCCATTGTGCTGTAAGGCTTCATTGCCCTTCTCATGCATTGGGACCAGTTAGGACCTCATATCTGAGTAGGTGTAATATTATTCAATTCATTGTTAAGCCACTAGAGGGAAAAATTTAGCTCTGTCAGATCAGAAATCAACCAAGATTTAGGGTGTTCCAGAAGGTAATCCCACATTGCCCAGTGACCTGCCACCAAAAACTCTGTTGTTAATGTTTTCTAGTAATGATCAAACAATAAAGCAAAATGAAACAAAACAAAATAAAAGCTGTCTAAAAGTGTTTATAGGATATTATTGGGAGATTTTGCTTGACATGCTTTGCTAGAGTTTGTTCAATTGGAAGTGAGGAAATAGCATTCTCTTCTAATGAAGAGACAGTAATACTTCTAGATTGCTCATAGAAAATTGCTGGTTAGCTCCAAGAATGATAACTGCTTATGAGGGTTGAGATTTCATCTACTGGGAAGAACATCCCCAAATAAAGTGGTTAGCATCTGCTAACAAAATTTTGCCTTTTAGAATGTTGGAAAATATCTCTATATTGACATAAGAATTTTGTATTTGAATCTTAAACAATTTATCAACTTAATTTAGTACAATTAGTGCAAATTATCCCTTATACATGGACTTTAGCTCATGAATTATTTGTTTATAATGAGTTTTCTGCAATGATCACAGAGACTGATGTTGTTTTGTATAAACTTTCACCTTTGCAATTGATATAGCAGATTATTCCATAATTCACTAAGGAATAGGAGAAGACAAAACACATAGGGGTAGAGTAGAAAAAGTACATCAAGGAGTAGAGTTTTCAAGGTTCTGACTTGAAAATTACCAATTCATAAGGATTGAAGCCAATGAAATATATATATGGCTAAACCTAATCCTCCTCTACCTCCATCCTAAAATAGTGGAATTTAAATCTTAACTGAGACAAACAACAAAAGATTACTAGCAACAAAGAAAATCATTTGAAAAAAGCCACAACTAAAGGGCTTCATCATAAATTTCAAGATATTGTTGCTGTGGAAGCTGCTTTGAAGGAATTGGTGAAACACAAGTCTCTAGGAATTGACAGGATACCAACAGAGATGTTTCAACAAACAGATGCAACACTGGAGGTGCTCACTTGTTTATGCCAAGAGATTTGGAAAATAGCTACCTGGCCAACTGACTGGAAGCAACCTATATTTGTCCCTATTCCCAAGAAAGGGAATAGAATCAAATGTAGAAACTATTGAATGATAATTAATATCACACGCAAGCAAAATTTTACTAAGGATCATTTAGAAATGACTGCAGAAGTATATAGATAGGCAACTGCTGGAAAATCAAGCCAGATTCAGAAGAGGGTGTGGAACCAGGGACGTAATTACTGATGTCTGATGGATATTAGCCCAAAGCAGAGAATACCAGAAAGATGTCTATCTATGCTTTATTGATTATGCAAAGGCATTTGACTGTGTGGATCATAACAAATTATGGATAACACTGTGAAGAATGGGAATACCAGTGCACTTAATTGTACTCATGAGGAATCTGTACATGGACCAGGAGGCAGTCTTTCAAATAGTACAAGGAAATACTGCCTGGTTTAAAGTAAAAAAGTTTGTGCGTTGGGGATGTATTCTTTCATTGTACCTCTTCAATTTCTATGCTGAGCACATAATCTGAGAAGGTAGACTATATGAAGAAGAACACAGCATCAGGATTGGAGGAAGATTCATTAACAACCTGAGTTATGCAGATGACACAACTCTGCTTGTGGAAAGTGAAGAGGATTTGAAACATTTACTGACAAAGATCAAAGAACACAGCCTTCAGTATGGATTGTGCCTCAATATCAACAAAACAAAAATCCTTACAATTGGGTCAGTAAGCAACTTCTTGATAAATGGGGAAAAGATTATGGCTGTCCAAGATTTTGCTTTACTTCACCTACAATCAACACCCATGGAAGCAGCAGTGAAGAAAGCAAAATATACACCGCATTGGAAAGAGCTATGGCAAAAGACCTCTTTAAAGTATTGAGAAGTAAAGATGTCACATTGAAGACAAAGGTGCACCTGGACTCAAGCCATGGTATTTTCACTTGCATGATATGCTTGTGAAAGCTGGACATTGAATAAGGGAGACAGGAGAAGAATTGATGCTTTTGAATTATGATGCTGGAGATAAATATTGAATATACCATGAACTGCCAAAAGAACCAATAGATCTGTCTGTGCAGAAGTGCAACCAGAGTGCTCCTTGGAAACAAGTGTGGCTGGACTGCATCTTACATATTTTGGAAATGTAGTTGGGAGGGACCAATCCCTGGAGAAGGATGTCATGTTTGGGAGAGCGGCAGGTCAACAACAACAACAACAACAAAAAAGAAAACCGAAAAAAGAAAACCCTCTACAAGATGGATTGACACAGTGTGTATAACGATGGGCTTAAACATAAATAAGGTCATGTGTCTGGTACAGAATCAGGGAGTATTTTCTTTTGTATATAGAGTCGCTATGAGTCAGACACAACTCATGGCACCTAACAACAACAACAACAACAACAACAACAACAACAACAATTTAACTGGCTTTCCTGAGAGGGTCATATTTATGCCTTGGCAGTCCTCCTGGCACTCAGGAAATCCACAGAGATGTTCCCCCGGAGTAAGAGGTGGCAGTTCTACCTGGACAACCCAGGCAATGAAGTCGAGAACAACAATGACAAGGTCATGTCCTTTGGGATAGTTGTGGATTTTGGATATGGCTAGGCATTTATTACGCCTGCAGTGGTAGCCCTGTGACGTCTGATCCCGTCAGATCTCGGAAGCTAAGCAGGGTCGGGCCTGGTTAGTACCTGGATGGGAGACCGCCTGGGAACACCAGATGCTGTAGGCTTGGGAGAAGGACCTGGCAACCCCCTCCCAAAAATCAATCTGCCATTGAAAACCCTATGAACAGCAGTGAAGCACTGACAATAGTGTTTCCCCTGTTGTACAGAGGGTCGCTATGAGTTGGATACCGACTCGACAGCACCTAACAATAACAACAACAACAACAAGGCATTTATTGTTAGATGTTGGCATTTAACAATGCCTTTTATATCCCAAAGATACATTTGTTGGGACTGGATTCAGTATTTTAGATTTATTTATTTACTTATTGATTTCTAGACTTTATCTATGAGGTAAGTATCCTATAATTAGTGCCAGTGCACAGATGGACAAATTATACTTTAGTACTATTAAATAATTCCCTGAAAAATCCTTTCCAAATTTTTAGAACTGGGATTTGATTGATTGATTCATTCATTCATTTTGCAGTACTTGGGGGTGAACCCAGGGCCACACCCCTGCTAGACAAGTGCTCTACCACGAGGCTGCACCTGTAGTCCGTCCTTCCTTCCTTCCTTCCTTCCTTCCTTCCTTCCTTTCTTTTTTTCTTTCTCTCTCTCTCTCTCTCTCTCTCTCTCTCTCTCTCTCTCTTTCTTTCTTTCTTTTTCTTTCTTTCAAGACAGGGCATAACTAAGTTGTGCAGGTTGCCTCTGGCCTCCAGCATGCAAACCTTTTGCTTCAGCCTCCTCAGTCTCTGGGATTACAAGCATATGCCATGGAGGAACTGGGATTTTAACACACTACTCAATTCTACCTATTGCTGATTACATTTGATAAAAGACACAGTGCAAATGCAGTAAGAAAAGGGAAAATTGAAATGTTGTTTTTATATCACCATTGACTTGGCTAACTTATTCAGGAGGGATAATAACTTTGCTCAATATCAATTAACTCTTCTAGGAAAAAATATGCACAGATTTCTCTATATAGTTTCTCATCTCTCAAGCATTTGACTTCCAAATATCTACAGAATTAATTTTTTAAAATTTCTAACATATATTTCACTCAACTCAATGGCAATGAGGTGCTATTTTAGTGTCATTTATATCATATCTTGTGACTGTGTTCATAGTCTCACGTAAATTATTCTTACCCTTAAATGCTAATGTGGCACTTTCCCTCTGAGACTTCCTTGACATTTAATTGAAGTTAAATATTCTTTCATTTGAATGCTTTCATCAAATTTTCTGTACCCTTATGACTTCCTCTTCTATTTGAGTTAGCAGTATTATTGTAAACTCCTTGAAGGCTAGTAATTTGTCTCATCCAACTGTAGGTGTCCAAATATTTTTACTAGCTTGAAATGAGACAGAAAGATAAGGGCAGAACGTGAGTTAATTGAGTAGAAAGAGAGACCTGAATTGTTCCACTTCGTTATCAAGGGGAGAAAGAGCTTAGTAGAAGAGAGCACAGGGTAGCATGATTTCTTCCATTTCCAACATCCTTAAAGGTAAAAATTCCCATTCTCCATTTACTTTGTGAAAATAAATGTTGAAAAGATTTTTCTTTTCTTTGTGAATGAAATTTAATTATGTGCTAGTAATTTCTTGCCGGAGGCATAAGTTTACTGAGTCTCCTGATACTGATAAGTTTTTGGATCCCTTGTGCAATCATGCTCATGACCCCAATGTGAACACTGTTTTGCTCCTTGATAATTGGATCTGTGTTCAGAGTTTGATATACTTGCCCGGAGAGGATTGGCTTAAAGTGAGAGGCAAAGTTTAAAATGGTAAAAGTAGAAGGAGTAAATTAGGAGGATACAATTTTCTCTTCTTTTTTTCCCCCCAGTTGTTAATTGAATCATTAAAAATGCCACTTTGAAACAGGGCAGGTAGTGCGTATTAATTGCAAGCACTAAAAAGAGCAGTAAATGTTATAGCACCTCTTTTAGCTGTGAGTGTTGAGTGCTGTTAACAGAATTTCACAAGTGGAAGAGTTACACAAATGTATTCAATGAGCATTTGTATGCCTGCCTTATGCCTTGTATAGGAAGAAATTTTAACTAAAAAAAGTTGAGATCTGCTATGTGAGAAAGATCATAAAGAATTAGAGGGCCTGCATAGACCTCTCCAAGCACAGAAAAGGGAGCAAATAATTCTGAAGAAATCTTTGAAAGATTCACCAGGAACATGGTAGCTAAGCTTTATTTTGAAGAGTGAGTTTGCCTGGCCAAAAAAATAAAAAAATGTGGAGCAGAATATTTTACATAGAGAGGACAGCCTATGCACAGATGGGGAGGTCCCAAAGGGCATGTGTGGGTTCAGGTACAGTGAATAATGCAGGGTAGCAAGATCGTGTGTTGGTGGCAATATTTCCTGAGACTGAAGTTGGAAATTTCAGGTAAATTGATGGTGAAGATTCTTCTATGCTGTGACAAGAAGTTTGAACATTATTAGGCAATAAAAGTTTAAAACGAATTTTACTGCAGGGGAGAGGGGTAATATGACCATATGCCATCATACCTTATAAGGAGGTTTTTTTTTAGTCACTTACAACAAATTAACGATAAATTAATCATCAAATCAACAGTCTAAATCAAAAAGAAGTACCGGTGCTTTAAGGCTAGAATCACCAACGCCCAAGTAGCTAGAGCCATTATTTAGAGTGAAATATTCAGGTCTAGTCCCTGAGTAGGTTTGCCATTCTTGTCCACTTTTCTCCTTGAGTACAGATTGTGAGCTTTCAGGAAAATTACCTCTGCAATTAAAATGCTGGAGTCAGTTAGTACTAAATTATTTAAACCTGAATAATTGCCTTATGACTAGTAATTGTGGACTTGGCGAACTTTTACAGAGTTAAACTTAAGAACTCTGAAAAGTCATGAAGATTCCTTGGAGTTTTTTATCCCCACATTGAACCCTTTCAGATCTTTACAACTGCAAATCCCAAGTGGGAAAACAGCAGTAAGTGCCTTTTGGAAGCAGACTTGAACGACCAAATATATCTACGATGTAATCATGAAAACCGTGTGAAGCTCTTAATTTCTCCTCTTCAGGGAACCAGCCACATCCCACACTGCAGTGGATTGATATGCAGGGAATGAGCAGCTCAATGAGCAACTTCTGTCTCTGGTACATCAGTGACTTTTCAAAGAATCTTTATTCAGCATCTTTCCTCCTACCCCAGCTTTTCAGTCAAAGAGACATATATAAAATTCATTTCTCTCTCCCTCTGTGTCATTCTTCGAGGATCTTTTCTTTTTTTGCTTGTAATCTTTGGTTTATACATGAACTATTTATCTTGAGATCCTACTAGGAAGTACAGGAAGATTCTGTCAGGGTTAAAAGTTGTCCCTCCTGACTTTTCCATTTCAACTTCACATAAAGAGTCACAGCAGTAGGTGCAGCTCTGAGGAACAGAATGAGGAGTTTGAAACATGGACTTTATCAGGGCTTTCCTCTCTCTAAGAAAGTGAGGAAGTGTGAATTTTGAATTCTTTCCAGTCTTATCCTTTACCCAATTAATGCAGAGATGAAATTAGGTTAAAAATGATGATAAAATTCTACTGGCATTTTTGAATGCAAGCTACTTAATAGATTAAAAATGGCTGATAAATCAAATGGAAAATTATTGGGAGAAGAGTTCATGAAAACTTTCATAAAGATTGGAAAAGTGAACTGGAGAAGTAACTAGTCCCAAAACTTTTTTCTTTTTCTTTCTTTCTTTTTTTTTAGATCTTGATATGGAGAGGAGGAATTTAAGCTTTTCTATGTATAAGTTTTGGGGCTGAGATTTAACTCAGTTGGTAGATTGCTGCTCGGCACTCTCTAAGGACCCAGGTTTGATCCCCAGCACCACAGAAAATGGGAGAAGGACTTGGCAGTCTACTCCTAGAACAATCCTGAAACAATCAGCCATTAAAAGTCTATGATGGTTGCTATGAGTCAGACTAAAGTCAATGGCACCTAACAACAAAAATGCCTAAGTTTATTCTTTTGAAGAAGCCACAGGAAAATTCCTGCCTTCTCTAGAAAGTCTGAGTTAAAGTAAGGAAGCAGAGGAAGATGCCATTGCTTAGCCCTACAGTGGGTTCTTTGTTTTTCCATAACCTGGATGGATTGGATTGGGATTGGGTTGTATTGTTAGTATTATATTTCTTTCCTGTAGTTCCTACATACTGTATCTGGTTAATAGGTCTTAAGCTGCTCTTAAATGGTATCATTGAATATTGTTCTTGTGGGAATTACATCTTTTAGTCCATTCATAAAGTGTCTTAAATGATTATCACAGGAGTGACTTTATTGTCATAATTGAATTTATAATCAACATGCTAACCAATTCAGTTCAACAAACATTTATTGAGTTATTTTTTTATGTATTAGTACTGAGTTTCAACCAGTGAATAAGAAAAAGGCTCTGCCTGCAAGGTCTGGTAAAATCAAGGAAAAATTATCTAAAAGAGGAAACTAAATGCTATTAACTCTATAGGTGTTTGGAGAATGCAGAAGTTAAAAGGCATTTTTTGATTTTCTTTTGATGCTGGTAATGAATGTTTTATGGAGACAAATCTAACCATCAGATAGCATGTGCTAAGTGACATCTACAAGATAACGTTAATATTCAGTTAATATTAAATTTAAAAGGAAAATGATGAATTCTAAGTATAGAAATTGAGATTATCTGTGTGTGATAGGAAGAACCAATTTCCTTTTGTTGTTGTCTTTGTTGGCAGTTGAGAGTAAGATTCTTATGGGGAGAAGGTGGATTTTGTTTTGAGATGTGAAACAGTGGGTGGGTGTGTTTAATTTTGAAGATTAGTCTCTTCAAGCATAATCTGAACTTGCTGTGAGTCAGGGAAGTGGCTCTCCACTAAAATTAATGAGAGTCACATTTAGAACAAGTGAGCCCCAGCAGGAGAATGGGGAGTTCAACAGGGAAGAATTGGAGGCCAAACAATATGGTAGAAGCTGAGACTCAAGTAGAGAAGATGATTGGGAAAATGGTTCTGGGAGCACAAATAGCTGAAGTATGTTGAGAAGAGTGACGTCTACTATTGCTATCTATTAGTTAGACTTAAATTGTTTGCCACACTATGCTTGTAAAGAAGTGACATAAGTTCCCCACGCCAACCTTCTTAATTGACCTAAACTTTCAAGTCATATTTACTATGTAAAATATCAACTTAGTGGATTACTCAGTATGCACATTCTGTGTGTGTGTGTGTGTGTGTGTGTGTGTGTGTGTGTGTGTGTGTTCTTTTGTTTTTATGGTGGTACATGAGAGTTGAACCTAGGGCCCTGCACATACTAGGCAAGTCCTCTACCACTGGGTTGCACCCTCAAGTCCCTTTTATATTTTACTTTTTATTTTGAGACAAAGTCTTGCTAAGTTGTGCAGACTGCCTCTAGCCTCAAACCTGCAATCTTCTTGCCTCCACGTTCTGAGTTGCTGGGATCATGGGTGTGTGCCACAGAGCCTGACTTCAGCAGGCACATTCTGAGACTTAGAGAGAGCATGGGGAAGGGGGAGGAAGAGTTTAATTGTCACTAACATATTCTAAATTTGGCAATATGAAAATTTAACAGGAAGTCTTTTTATTTAGCCTACATGTAAATTGTGACATTTCAAAGATTTTACTTTGAATTTTTTAAATTAAATATAAGGAGATTGTGTGCACTATAATATTTTAAGGGGGCTGGGGGCTAGCTCAGTTGGTAGAGTGTGGCTTTATGCTCTCTGAGGCCCTGGGTTCCATCCCTAGAACCACAAAAATGGAAGCTTGGTGAGGCATCCTACTCTTGAAACATATCTCAAAACAATTAGCCATTAAAAGCCCTATGAATAGCAGAGAAGTGCTGACATAGTACAGGGCATGGCATAGTGTTGGAGAATGTTTTGTTCTGTTGTACATAGTGTTGCTGCAAGTTGGACTCAGCTCGATGACACCTAACAACAATAATATTTCAATGCTCACGTACCTGAAAGGACTTAATCTAGTCTAATCACTCACATTTTAGAGAGCGACAGATTTGGGGTGGTACCCCATGAGGTCACAAAGGATGAGAAGGACAAATATACCAGAAGGGTAATATGAAAGACAGAGATTATTAACTGAGTAGATGAAGAAACTTGGAACCAGCGTTGCTGAGGAGAAAAATAAGTCCTTTAGGATTCCCAAGAGTTAGTGCTGGGATACAAATGTAAGCCAACTTTTAGCTTCCACTTTATGGGACAAATAAATGCAGCAATCTAAATGACTTGAGAAGATTCAAGGCTGACAAACAGGTTAAACATACCACTGATAAGTAACACATGTTCAGTCATGATCCTTTCTCCAAGCAGTCCTGGAAGCAAAGGATGTTGTTTGCAAATGGGTTTTTGAAAAAGTCTTGGAGATCTTTATTAATTTCTTCTGTTTGTTGAGGGTTTTTTAAAAGATACCATTGGCTTCTGGGTAAAGGATGAACTGTGTGAAGTGAGAGTGGAATCAGAGGCCTATTAGGAGGCTATTGCAGGTTCTGGGTCATGAGAAGGCAGATTAGAATACTCAAAAATCCTGGATTAAAAAAGACACAGCTCATTATCTTTACTGTATGGCTGTGTTTGAGGAAAAATAATGGAATTCTTCCAAAGTTAGAAGGTAAATATGAATTAAGGATTAAGCAAGCTCTAGAGAAGGAGTTGGCCTTGGGGTTCTGTTATCTACCATCCTTGACAGCCAGTGGTTAATGGGGTCAAACATGGTAGGAAGTCACAGCAGCAAGTTGTGCATAAAGTTAGGAACTGTAAGGAATAATGACATTGGCGACTAAACTAGGAAAAAGCTGCTCAACTTTTGATATGGCTGAATGGACTCTTTGTTGATTTTGTCTGTGAGTGCAACAGAAAATACAAAATTTTCCCCCGAGAACTGCTGACTAGAGCCCATACTTAGGTAGGGCTTTTTGTCTCTGAATTCATAATGTATGAGAAGGCCTTAAACTATGAATCCTAAAAATTAATATTAATTAGACTTCCAAGGTCCTAACAAATGAATATACAAACCCTCCCTGAAGAAATAGTTTATAATCCTATGGCAAAAATTTTGTAATATTCTATTATGAGTTTTCAATCTTAAAGCTACAAGAAATCTGCAAAAACAAGAAACTACAGCCATACCCCACAAATGAACAAATGATCAAATACAGATTATAAAATGAATATATTTAATTGAATCTTACAAAAACAAGAGAAAAGGGAGAAACTATCAACAGTAACCTGGTAGATGAAAAAGAACTAAAACTTACAAAATGAAGAAGGTCATACTTGACATTAGAATCAGTGAACAGTATGAATAGTAGATAAGACACAATTGAGGGGGAAGATTAGTGATCTGAAAGTTAGGGCTAAAGGAATTTCATGTAATGTAGCAAAGTGTTGAACAACTTGAAAAGATTTTAAGAGGCATGAAGGATAGAATGAGAAGACAACAGAAATCCAGTCATAGTTTCAGGAAATCATAAGGAAAATAGGATAAATTGGATAATTTATCCTATTAATAGGATAAATAGGATAATTGGTTGAAGAAATGATTTGGATTTTCCAGAAATGATGCAAAACTCTCATTCTCTGTTTCCATAATACCAGTGGGTACTAACCTTAAAAAAAAAAAAGAATTCCACTTGTAGTAATAGGGGAAAACTTGAGAACCTGAAAAGGAAAACATGTAGCTCAGTGGTAGAGCACTTGCTCATCAGACAGGTTTAGGGCATGAAGCAGAGTGGAAATCTAGGATGATTGCCACAGCTGTGTTGGCGATTAGTAGTCTATTGACTAGGAAAGATAAGTTTTGTGGGAGCTTGCATGGCACCCCTACTCTTACACACTGATACATGGGAGGGAGAAGAAGAAAGCTGTCCTTTCACATTACTGTTCTTCAAGCCAAGCTGACCCACTTCTGGCCACAGAGCTTCCATGCCAGTTGGTCCCATGAAAGGCAATGAAAGGGGCAAGGAACTGAGATTCCAGTGGGTTTTCTGGGGAGCTATGGAGATTAAGCCTGCAGCCTTACCACCCTGGTGACTGATTCCATCTGATCTCAGAAACTAAGCAGGATTGGGCCTGGTTAGTGCTTGGATGGGAGACCGCCTGGGAACACCAAGTGCTATAGGCTTGGCAGAAGGATCTGGCAATCTAGTCCCCCAAAAACAACCAGCCATTGAAAACCCTATGCATAGCAGAGAAGCACTGATATAGCGCTGAGCATGGCACAGTGTTGGGAAGTATTTCATCTGCTGTACATAGGGTCACTATGAATCAGATCCAACTGTATGGCACCTAACAACACAATAATAACACAGAGATTAAAGGAGGACAGGTGGATTGTTGTCATGTGGCTCAGCCAATGTGACTTTCAGAGAGCCCGAAGCCATCATCTCAAGTGAAAAGGTAACTTTTTTACCCAGGCTCTTTTCTGAGACAGAAGGCAATTTTAGTCAAATTCCCACCTGGATTTTCCTGTCACTTTATCTTCAGGTACAATCTTAATCTTACATTGCTCAAGCTAGTCAGTCACTGTCATTTTCTTGTTTCAGGAAGATTTTTTTTTCAGGGCTTCCAAGTTTTCCTCAAAATCTTTTCAAGGACAATGTGCTATTATTATAAGCATGGTGAAAGAAAGAAGGTTGGTTCAGAGGCTCTGGTTTGTCTTAGGCTTCTAAATGGGAAACATAGTTCTCTGGACATTTGAATTGCTCCTACATGGCACTTTGAAATAAAAATCAACCCCAATCACTTTGCAAAATCCTGTAAAGAATGCTTTCTCTTTTCTAGTCTCTATGCCTTCCCATCTTCCTCCTCATCCCTGAATAAATCCTCTGTCCTCTTCAAAGGGTCTGGAGATTGCATTCTACAACCATGCTAGGGTCATCTACTATTTGGTTATTTATTTCTTTATTTCTTTATTTATTTTGGTGGTAGTTGGGGGTGCTGAACCTAGGGCCTCGCACATATTTTGCAAGTTCTCCATCACTGAGTGGCACCCCTAACCCCCTTTTTATTTTGTCTTGAAACAGGGTCTCACTAAGTTACTCAAGCTCCCTCTAGCCTCAGTTTTTTGAACCTCCTGCCTCCACCTCCAAAGTCCCTGGGATTACAGACACCTACCACTATGCCTGGGCTCATGTCCTGATTTTGCCTCTGATATTTCTTTGCTCCTTACCAAATTCAGCCCTTTGAATTTGAACCTGAGTTTTTAAAATAAACTTTCCAATTTTAGAATAGTGTTAGATTTACAGAAAAGTTGCAGAGTAAAATGTCTGTATACCCCTCCCACACTCTCTTCTATTTATGTCTTACATTCCTATAGTGTAGTTATCATGGGTATGAAACCAAGATTGTTATATCACTAGAAACTAACCCCCTTGCTTTATTTGGATTTTACTCATTTTCCCCATGTTGGCCTTTATCCATTACATTTATTTTTTATTTATTATTTATAAATGGTGGGGTAAAGAACAGTAAGACTTTTGCTATCTCCATTATGCAACTGTCACATCACTTTTGCTTACACATTCATCAACATACATGCTTTACATGTTTACTTTATTTCCATCCCCCATTCTCCCTTCCCCAAACCTCTGCTCCTACCCACTTATATCCATTATATTTAATTATTATATCTCCTTAGGCTCTGTTGACTCTGATAGGTTCTCAATGCTTTTATATTTTTAGTGACTAGATGATTTAGGGTATTGGTCATGTGTTTCTCAGAATGTTCCTCAATATGACCTTTTCTGATTTTTTTATGATGAGATGAAGTTCTAGGTTTTAGGGAGGAAGATCACTAAAGCAAAGTGCTGTTTTTCTCAGATGCTATCAAGGACACATACCATCAAGATGATTTATCACTGTGGATGCCGGCTTGACCGCTTGATTGAGGGAATGCTTGTCAGCCTTGACCACTGTAAAGTTACTCTGTTGTTTCCCTCTTTCTATGTTCTGTTCTTTGGCAGGAAAACACTAGGTACCTCCACACAGAGGGAGGTAGTGCTTTCCATTTCCTACAGGCGAGGGTATCTACATAAATTTGCAATTCTTCTGTAAGGAAGATTTATTCTTTATACTTTTACATATTTCATCAATTATTTGCTTTTGCCAGTCGGCTTTTCTAGTCTCCCTTTTTAGGCTGGATGTTTTGTTCAGCTTACAGATGGCACCTAACAACAACAACAACACAGCTTGATGTGTAAGCCTCCTTTCCTTTGGATACTGTATCTGTTATCAATTCTGTATTTACTATAGACCACACCTTCTTTGTATGGGAGAAGAAGGGAAATGCCAGATGAGATATTAAAAAAAAAAGAAAAAGGGAAGTGTCAAACTATGGAGTCAAAAGGTGTAGAGAGAAAAGAATATGGCTGTATTTAAGATATGTGAGATGATGGGAGATGAAACAGATACAAGTAAGTAGAGCAAGAGGTGGCTGAGTATATACGTTCCCAGAGAACTTACAGAACATGTTGAAGACACCACTGGGCTTCCCACACCCTAAGGTGAAAGGTGATTCTAGGAGGATTTTGTGGGCATTGGTGGGGTAAACATACAGGCTAAATTAAAGATAAGGAAATAGGATCATTGAGGCCTTAGAGAGCAACTGATCAAACTCCGAAAGATGAGGAGTCTGTGGACTTGAGAATTTTTGTGGATTGCCTAAGGTCAAAGTTGTTCCCAGAAGAGCTTGAATTAGAAGTGAGGCTTCCTGACTCCCCACCTAGTTCTTATTCCAGCATGCTGCAGCTGTTTCCTTGTAAGCTGATTCTGATACTAATAGACTGAGGTTTTCTGTCCCCTAGGGAAGTTTGAAGCTATAACTAGAAATAGCCTCAATGGGATAGAAACAACTCAGAGAGGTCCAATTCCCTCTTTGGTGATTTAAATGTTAACATGTTGGCATTTCTCCAGGCAAATGGGAGATCAGAAGGCAGCTGAGGAACTGTGCCTATTCTAGGAAACCCCAGTCCCTGTTGTTGGTTAAGTGACTCTTCACAGTTCTTGAAGACAGGATTAGAGGCTTATAAGAGATTCCTAATGAAACCTAACCACCTTACATCTTGTGTAAGTGGCAATATTTCTCCTCTTCTCCCTAGACCAGCAGAGACATACAGTAAGCTACCACACCAGACATGCTTATATTAAAAATCTGGATGCTTCTTTGGAAGTAATTCTCTAGCACAGATATACTTTGGGCAGGTGCTCTGTAAACTTCTGTTTGTTTTTCTGCCAGAACATCCTGCTCCATTTTCTCAGAAATTTTAGCTACCCTGGTGGTTTCCATAACTAGCTCTTTTAAATTAAATATTCCAAGTGGCAATGATATGCATGTGTGAAATCCATTAATTCATACACTAACTAAAAAAATTACTACTAATAAATTCCAAGTGGAAAAAGAACTAAGCAGTTAAAGATTTTGTGATTTATTTTATTCTCCAACAAACATCTGGGAATTTGGAACATCTGGGTTGTTTGGTTTAAAACTTTTAGTCTTTATCTACTTTGGTGTTATGTATACTAATTATATCTTATTTATCTTGGAGGCATTTGTCAATGTTCAGGCTGTTACTGAAAGA
>VMDO01007823.1:18017-88663 GCA_007922755.1 Pedetes capensis
AGATAGTTTCTAGTATTTGGCTGTACAATACCTTTTTACCATAATCTTTTTCTGGATTTAGAATTTTTTTATTTGGAAAATTACTTAGAATAGGAATTAAAGGTTATTCCTACTTGTTGATTTGGGTTGATCAGATCTTAAAGAGACTCACATTGTCCAGATTTTTCCCATGAGGCCAAAATCAACTTAGGTGGTCTCTGACTTACAATATTTGACTTACTGTTTTTTGACTTTATGATGGTGTGAAAGTAATGGGCATTTATTTGAAACCATATTTCCAATTTTGAATTTTGATGTTTGTGATGTTTGGTACATTAGATGTATTGAAAACATTTTTAACATGATATTTCAATTTATGATAGGTTTATAGGGAGCATAACTTTATCATAAATTGAGGAGTGTCTGTACTTGGATTATGATAGTGATTCTCAAGCTCTTTAATTATCAGGATTAAAAAAAAGTATGTACCTCCTCTTTTAAATAACTTTTGTCTCCACAAAAGTAATCCTGTAGTAAGTGATTTCTATGTCCATTTGTTTGCCTTATCTTCATTTGTATCCTTATCCTCTTTCTTCTCAAAAATGACTAAGATGGGGTAGTTGGTTCAGATATAGTTTGTGTCCATCAGCTTGCACTGCATGGTGCTGTTGTTATATTGGAAAGAGATCCAGCTGAGCTGGCAGGTGAGAGTGGCAAATGAGAGGTAAATTATTCAGGGTGAACAAGTTTTAGATAAGGATACTAGGCATGTTCTCAGGTCAAAAAGGGAGGAGGACAATGATAGTTCCAAAATTTCCAGATATTCACAGGAGAGAAGAAAGAAAAGAGTTCTTATTAGGTGTCTTTCTGTTTATCATAGAGACAAACATTTTCTTGAAGCCCCAAGCCCATTTGCCCCAAATGCCATTGGGCAGAATTGGATCTTATATACACACCAGGCATCAATCACTGGTATGGTAGTCTTAAACCAATCAGAGATAAATCCTGGAGGAAGAGTATTAGCCCATCTTTTCCAAGCACTTTGCTGTCCATACCAAAATAGTGATGGAGGGGGAGGTTGATTAGGGATTCAGTGTATAGTGTCTGCTATGGTCTGAATCATGGTTTGAGGAGGATACCATGTGAGTTTGTTATGCTTTTCTTTTTTGTATAGCACACATATTGCTCTTTAAAAATTTGAATTTCTTCTTTCTGAGACTAAGGTATGTGCATGGTGGTGGTAGAGGGTTTAATGATTGGATAAAGAAATGCCTCAGGGATTAATGGGGCACACTTCTGGGAGTATCTGTGAGGGTGTTTCTAGAGACAATTAGACCATGTGGGGTCTGACCTAATCAATAGATTAATCCCTTGATGGATTCATAATTGTTGTTGTTAGGTGCCCTCGAGTTGGTGTCTGACTCATTGTGACCCCACATACAATAGAGGAAACAGTATTATTAGTGCTTCTCTGCTATTCATGGGGTTTTCAATGGCTGATTGTTTCTTGAGAGTGGGTTGCCAGGTCTTTCTCCCAAGCCTACAGCACCTGGTGTTCCCAGGCGGTCTCCCATCCAAGTACTAACCAGGCCTGATCCTGCCTAGCTTCTGAGATCTGATGAGATTGGATACCATAGTGGTATGGCAGATTCATAATAGGATAGCTTTATTGAGATGTGGTGAAAGGTAGGAGGTGAGGCCTACGTGTAGGAAATAGGTCAGTGGGGATGGGCCTTTGAAGTTTATACCTGTCCCCTTCTCTCTGTTTCCTATCCTTCATGATGTGAACAACTTGTGCCACACAATCCTACCACCATGATGTGGTGCTTTACTCTGGGTCTAGAAACATAGGGCCAAGCAATGATGGATGGAACTCTGAAACTCTGAGCAAAATAAATCCTTTCTTCCTTTAGTTATTTCTGTCAGGTATTTGGTCACAGTGACAAGGAGAAAAGTAACTACTATCAGATAATTAAAAGGAGAAGTTAAAGCTGGGTACTGTGGTACATGCAAGTAATCCCAGGTCTTTAGGAGACTAAAGCAGGAGGATCACAGGTTTGAAGCTAGAGTCAGCCTCAAAAATAAAAAATAAAAGTGGGGAATAAATAAAAGTGCGGGTCAGTGGTATTTGCTTAGACCGTGGGTTTAATTCCTAGTACTGAAGTTAAAGTTTGCAAATCTACTCCTTTGCTTTCCCATAGAAAGAGGGGGAAAAAATCTCAACACTCAAAAGTAGTTTTTTTGTTGTTGTTGTTAGGTGCCGTTGAGTCGGTATCTGACTCATAGCGACGCTCATAGGGTTTTCAATGGCAGACTGTTTCAGTGGATTGCCAAGTCCTTCTTCCATTTTTGTGGTGCTGGGAATTGAACTCGGGACCTCAGAGACTGTAGCACAGCGCTCTACCAACTGAGCTAAATCCCAGCCCCAAAAGTAATTTAAATGGAGGAAAAAAGGAACACTCTTTGAAGCAAGCTAAAAAGATTTTGGATAACTTCTATTAAGAATCTTAAAAGATTTTGTGACTAGTCAGAGGGCTATTCACTGATTATGGGTCTGACTCATATAAAAGTCCAGAATCAGGGCAGCCAGTATACAATAAACAAGAATGAAGATTGGTACTTCTATTTCTACTAAGTTGTTTGAAATATTGGAACTGATTTATGGAACTGTAGGAGTTTGGGACCACAGAATAGAAATCATGAAAATATAGGTTTCCAGTTCTTTTGCTTATTTCATACCCTGCTAAATTAATTGGAGAGACTTTGAAGCTTACAGAATAGCTAAAGAAGTTGAATTTATTTTGAAAATGTGCTATGGTTTGAATGTTTTTGTCCTTTCTAAAATTCATGTTAAAAATGTCAAATCCAGTAGTGTTTGTAGGTAGGTACTAATGGGGAGTGTTTAGTTTGTGACAGCTCTGCTCTCATCAATGGATTAATGTCCTTCTTAAAAAAGAGTTTACAGGAGTAGGTTCTCACTTTCTGGCTCTTCCACCATATAAGGAATATCTTTCGTCTTCTCTGGAGAATGTGGTGTTCATCTTGGAAGCAGGCACAGAACTCTTACCAGATACCAAACATTCTGTCACCTTGATCTTGGATTTTCCAGGCTCTACAACTATAGGCAATAAATTTCTGTTCTTTATAACTTATCCAGTCTCAGGTAGTCTGTTATAGCAGCACAAAATGGAGCAAGACAGAATGTTCCTGTGTGTTCTCCTTGGATCACATATCATCTCTGGCAAACTTGCCTTACTTTTCAAGGTATGGATTGGTTCTCTTTTTGTGGGAACTCAGTGCTCTTACCCATATTGCTGTAGCCTGTGGTGTGATATAAGGAACACATGGGAGTTATTACATGAATGGATTCATAAGTGAATAAAGTCAAATGAAGAACAGCCTGGAAAAAAAAGGGAATTCCTTTATTCTCTTTGTTCTTTCAGAGCAGTCAGGGTACCCCGAGGAAAACATTCAAAAAAACAGCATATATATATATATATATATATGTATATATATATATATATATATATATGGTAGATTTTCTTGAACATTTTTATGTCATTTCTTGTAGACCTATTTAAAGAAATTCTTTATCTATTAAGCAGTGGAATTTCACCCAAATTTTCACACAACCTCAAAGTTAATAGCTAAGTATCTAAAAAAAAAAAAAAAAAGGAGGAGGACAAATTGTATTATCAAATTTGTTCTCTAAATCTAACCATCTTCTCTCTCTTGTGTACAGATAGAAAGACCTAAATATGTTTTCAAAAAGCCTATATAATCAATGTATATGCTAATAAAGATGAAAATCTGGGATTTGGCCTTTCTCATTTAAATATATTTTATTAGAATATGTTTGACTTTTTAATCTTGATAATGAATAAGACTTATTAACAACCTGCATTATGCAGATGACACAATTCTGCTTGCTGAAAGTGAAGAGCATTTAAAACATTTACTGATGAAGATCAAAGATCATAGCCTTCAATATGGGTTACGACTAAACATCAACAAAACAAAAATCCTTATGACTGGGTCAGCACGCAACTTCACAATAAATGGAGAAAAGATTGAGGTTGTCCAAGATTTTACTTTGCTTGGCTCTATAATCAACACCTGTAGAAGCAGCAGTCAAGAAATCAAAAGATGCACTGCTCTAGGAAAAGCTGTGGCAAAAGACCTCTTTAGAGTATTGAGAAGCAAAGATGTCACGTTGAAGACGAAGGTGCGTCTGACTCATGCCATGGTATTTTCAGTGGCATCATATGGTTGTGAAAGCTGGACATTGAACAAGAGAAACAGAAAAAGAATCGATGCTTTTGAATTGTGGTGCTGGAGACATCTATTTAATATACCACGGACTGCCAAAAGAACCAACAAATCTGTCCTAGACTAGAAGAAGTACAACCAGAGTGCTCCTTGGAAGCAAGAATGGCCAGACTGCGTCTTACATATTTCAAACATGTAGTCAGGAGAGATCAATCCCTGGAGAAGGACATCATGTTTGGGAGAGTGGCAGGTCAACGCAAAAGAGGAAAACCCTCCACCAGAAGGATTGACACAGTGTCTGCAACAATGGGCTTAAACATAAATAAGATGGTTTGCCTGTCACAGAATTGGCAAGTGTTTCGATCTGCTGTACATAGGGTCGCTATGAGTCGGACTCGAGTCAACAGCACCTAACAACAACAACAACAACAATGAATAAGATAAATTTTGAATCTGAATTTCCAAAATTTATAAACCCACCAGAAATCAGATTGTATCCAAGTATCCTAGCAATTATATGACAAATACAAGTCAAATATATTAATAGTTTTACCTTATAATTTTTGTCTTTATAGTTCATATAATAGCACACTTATGCCACATGTGGAATCAGATGTTTAAACAAGATGTGATCATATTTTGGTACATTTATACGTTGTATATTGATCAACTTAGACTAAGTGTGTACCATAAAGATATATAGTTATTATCCATCAATTAAAAAAGACAAAAAAACTCAGGAAAGTACATAAATATGGCTGGTGCTGCAGATTTTATTCTTAACAAATATTAATTTTGCATAAAATATATATGATAGCCACAAAGAGAAACTTTTTTCCTCCAGTCTTAGGGGTTGAGCCTAGGGCCTCACGCATGCTAGGCAAGTACTCTACCACTGATCTGCACTCACAGTTCAGTTCCTTTTTTATTTTCTATTTTGAAACAGGGTCTTATTAAGTTGCATAGGCTGCCTCTGGCCTCACACTGCTGCTTGCCTCAGACTCCTGAGTCATTGGGATTATAGGCATGTGCTCTAACACCTGGCTCAGAGAAACTTCGTGTGTGTGTGTGTGTGTGTGTGTGTGTGTGTGTGTGTGTGTGTGTGGCACTGGGGGGCTGAACCCATGGCCTGGTGCATGCTTTGCAAGCACTCTACCACTGAACTATACCCCCAGCCTCTTTAAAAAGTTTTATCCTGAGACTGCATTTCACTAAATTACACAGGCTGCCTCTGGCCTGGATCTCACAGTCCTCCTTTCTCTACCTCCTGAGTAACTGGGATTACATGTGTGCACCACTGTGTAGGGCCAGAAAATTTTTTAATATTAGACAATCATCTTAGAAATGGCACTGGCTAAGGAATCAGATCAGTTGAAATTGGGTTCTGTCTGTACCTTGGATCATTCATTAATTCTTTCTGGGCTTCCCAGATGAAAAGGTCCTAATAAGGAAGCTGAAGATAATGCTGTAGGTTTTAGCTATTTTATTTGTAGTTTTGAGAAAGAAATGAAGTGATTGTGCCAAAAGACTTTGAAGTCTGTAAAGGTTATAAAATTATGCAGTATCATAATTATTAGTCACACGAGTCATAGACAAATTAGGTTGAAGGAAATTATTCCATGTGAAGAGAAAATGAAAAAGTAGGTCATTTTATTCACATGTTCTCATGTATGAAAACAGCCCTTAATTTTTTAATAAGAAAAAGTCATTGATTAAATGTGGCATATTTCCCATCTTGTCTGGTCTTAGCCATTGTTTCCGTCATGTGTCAAACAGAAGATATAAAGTTAAATAGTTATCTAGGAAGAAAGGAATCAAAATTTCCTGCACATTCTAAAAAAGAGTGAGGAAAAATAAAACCTGGAGATATAAAGACAGAGTAAACGATGGGAAAAAATCTATTTTCTGTTAAATAGTGCACATAATCTCTTTGAAATATGTGTGTCTGGGACGGCTGAGGGAGGGAGACAAAGAAAGTAGAAATAAGAGCACATTGGCTTTTGATTGCTAGGGATGAAGTGGAGCTATTTAATCGCCAGATTGCCCTCCTACTGTGTCCATCTATTGTACTGTGGTTGAACTCTAAGAGGCAGTTCTGTTGTGCCTGTTAATTTCAGCACAGTGTGAATTTCTCGCTTACTTGAGGGAATAGTTACTTCCATTGATGTACATTTCACTGGATCCAGGAATCAATAAACCACTTGGAAAGAAGTAAAGTGTGAATCTTCCTGCATGGTCTCCTGATAGGAGAGACAAAGAATGGCAATAAGATCTAAAATCCCCAACTGGGAGTTAAGCCTGCTTTCACTTGTCTGGCTTAGCAGATGACGTCAATTGGCAATGTCTTATGAATGTTATCTCTGTAACTCCCTTTCTTTGGGCCTCTCACTCTTCCAGCTAGGCATCTAAAGGCTGGCTTACAGTTTCATGTCATGTCTTGAAATCTAGCGGAGCATGGCATTTTACTTATAGTGGATCTGGGCAGTGGGACAGGTGCTAGTGGAACCAGTCCAGCTGTAGGTTCTGAAATTTGAAGTAGTCTGATGGTAAGGAATTGGATTACAAAGTATGGCCATCTTTGGGGACAATCCAAACCATGGACACAGCCAGTCAGCATTTGGCCACAGGACACAGAATTGGAATGGGGTTAGGAGGCAGGACTCTAGAAATGGGATTCAAAGACTCTTAATTGAAGACTTGAATACAGATGGTAAAAGTACAAAGTTTTAGAAGATAAGGCAATAAAATATCCTCATGAAGTCAGAAGTGGGAAAATTTTTCTTTTCAGACACAAATAATACTATCTATAAAGGAAAAGTCTACTTTTTCTACCACATTAAAATTAAGAACCTATACATTCAAAGAATCCTAGAAGAGTGAAGCAATAAAGTAGGAGATGAATCTTTTAGAACCTTGGTAGCAAACTTCATAACCCCTAACTCTTGTACTCTGCATGTGTGAAAAACCACATGTATATTGCTGTTTTGCTGCTGACTTTAGAGGTAGTTTCCTCCTTTTGAATGAAAGATGCAGTAGGAGTCTCTGTGTGCCCAAACTGGGAAATAATTTCCTTGTTGTTGTTGTTGTTGTTAGGTGCCGTCAAGTCGGTATCCAACTCATAGCGACCCTCTGTACAACAGGGGAAACACTATTGTCAGTGCTTCTCTGCTGTGCATGGGGTTTTCAATGGCAGATTGATTTTGGGGAGTGGGTTGCCAGGGCAGCCTCTTTTCAGGAGTACATCCAGGAGACAGCTTTTCAGACACTCCCTTTTCAAACACTGGGACCTTAGATGCGAAGAGTCAGGCTGACTCCTTGCGTTCCCCGAGGGAATTTCTTCTAGCCCAGCAAAAAGGAAAAGGTGAGGCCTTCTTTCACTGTAGCCTATCTCTAACAAAAGACCTCCTGGCCTGAAACAGCCCTGTTTGCAATGACCTTAGACAAACTGCAGCTTTATGGGTGTTTAAACTGCACATTTATCAAATCTTTTTTTTTCTTTGTCTTTTGCTTCATATTTTCCTCATAAATCCGGCTAAAAGCAGTAAGCAACAACCTTGACACACTACCTAGATCTTGTCACCTTTGTGATATTTTTTCCATTGAGTTAATTAATTCATTACTTTTAAATTCAGCCTCACTCAAGTCTTTAGGACAAGGATTGAAGGTACACAAGCCTAGGTCTTCATTAGCAGGAAGCACACAGCAAGCTGGGCCATGGGTCTGGGGTAAAAACCTCCTACCCCCAATGGCATCATTTCTGGATATAGGAGAGTGAGGATCATTGCTGTGCAGAAACTTGAACATGTGGTTCTTAGGCCTTTGGAACTTTCTACGGGAGGAATTTGGAAGAGTTTGGAGATGTAGGTGATAGAAGCACTGGAGGGCTTGAGAGGCAGTTCTGGTGAGAGTATAGAAGATCAGAACACCACTGACAATAGAGATACACTTACAGTTTCAAAGGAAAATGAGGACTCTACTGGACACTGGCCTAGAGACTATTCATATTACATTCTGGCAAAAAGCTTATGTACTTTCTTCCCTTGTCTTATAGACTTGAGTGAGACTGAATTTAAAAGTAATGGACTAATTAACTTGGCAAAAGAAATATCAGAAAGGCCTAAATGTTCAGACTGCATGTTGATACTTGCTGCATTCAGCCAGATGTATGATGAGAAAATACAGCAAAGGTCACAGCAAAAAGATCCAAAAGAATGTAGAGTTTAAAGAGACAAAAGACATGGTGGTGATGGCTTTTCTAAAGTCACAGAGAACAAGGCCAGTTGGAGCAAGAGGATCATAATTGTTAAAGAGATAAGTGCCATTAAAGAGAATAAGAAAGATGGCCTGGAGACAGAGAAGAAGCTATCCAGACTCCTCTCATCTAAGACCTCAAAAGATTGTGATCAAAGCCTTAAAATTGACCAAAATCTATTCTCTGAAATGCCAACCCACAGCCCATTTCGGTAAAGCATAAAGGAAACCAATTCTTTGTGTGTGTGTGTGTGTGTGTGTGTGTGGATGCCAAGTTATAGGGGAATCAGTCTTAGGCAAGTTCAAATCTTACATCTGGTTTTAATTTTCTATCTCTTGGTGAGGATATGTCATTGTGTTACAATTATTTTGCCAAATTTTATACATATTTTATACATTTTTTACTTATGCATGTAATCTTTCACAGTAAAAAAAGAGAAAAAATATTGGAATCAGAAGGACTCAACAAGCTGTAGTCTCTGTACCACAATGAAGATCCTAACAAAAGAACAACCTGGTCTTCAGGCTCTTTAGACCTATTCTTATATCACTCAGGACTCAAAGTTCCAAGACAGGAGAATGAAGAAAGCAGTGTAACCCTGCAAACATACTATAAGCAGGCTATCTTAGAGATCACTGAAAAGCAAGATTCACAGACCAAATGAAGATGTTCACATGGAATGACTTATTAAATCAAATTAAGCATAATGAGAAGCAAAGGGAAAGGGATAGGGTAAGTTAGTTCACTTGGTATAAGTGCTCATGGAAAGACCATGTGAGTTAAATCTTAGAGTATGTATTTATTGTTCCTATAGCTCCTCTATTTCTACCACTTGGTCTACCAAAGGTGTGGCTACAAGGACCAGAGATGAGATATGTACCCAGGATCCCACAAATGGATGACACCTTGGGCCAGTGGTATCTCACTTGATTTATTAGAGATACACAGGGACAAGTACAACCAGGCACAGCTAGAGCTGGCCAGTTAGCCTGATGAGCATCCATGGGTTTTATTTGTGTTGGACAGAGGACACATGGAGCCAGAACGGATGCCACTAATAGCTGATAAGTTAAAGCCTCATAAAGATTAAGTCCTCATAGTTTATAGTGAAAATGTGGTGTCTTTTGCATATTTAGTCTCATGTGTGGTTGGGGTTTCAATCAGTTGGTAGAATACTGCTCTGCATTCTCTGAGGCCCTGGGTTCAATCCCTAACATTGCAAAAATGGGAGAAGGACATGACAGCCCATTCCTGAAGCAATCCTGAAAACAGCCATGTGAAACCCTATGAGGGCTGTTGTGAATTGTACCTGACTCTACAGCACCTAATAACAACAATATTTAGTATCCAGGTACATCATGAATATTAGATATCTATTTGTCCTTTTTTGTTTAATTAATTAATTTAATTTTGCTTTGGTACAGAGTCTCATCATGTAGCCCAGGGATAGCCTCTTGCCTCAGCTTCCTGAGTGCTCGAAATCATAGGCATTTGCCACCGCACTGGATTCTGCTGTTTTTGTTTTGTTTTGTTTTGTTTTTCATTTTTCTCTGTTTGACATGCACATGTTCTCCTTGCTAGTTTCTTGTCTTATGCTTACCACATCCTGTAAATTCTGCCAATATTTAACAAGCTTTTTACCTACTATCTACTTACTCATATTTGCAAAATAGTTACCTAGCCAACTGACTGGAAGAGACCCATATTTGTGCCTATTCCCAAGAAAGGGGATCCACCCAAATTTGAAAACTATTGAAACTATCATTAATATCACACACAAGCAAAATTTTGCTAAAGATCATTCAAAAGTGACTGCAGCAGTATATAGACAGGGTAATGCCACTACATCAAGCTGGATTCAGAAGAGGGTGGGGAACCAGGGACATCATTGCTGATGTCAAATGGATATTAGCTGAAAGCAGAGAATACCAGAGAGATGTCTATCTATGTTTTATTGACTATGTAAAGATATTTGACTGTGCGGATCATAACAAATTATGGATAACACTGCAAAGAATGGGAATACCACAGCACTTAATTGTACTCATGAGGAATCTGTACATAGACTTGGAGGCAGTCATTCAAACAGAACAAGAAAACACTGCCTTGTTTAAAGTTGAAAAACGTGTGTGTCAGGGCTGTATCCTTTCACCATACCTCTTCAGTTTTGATGCTGAACAAATAATCCAAGAAGCTGGAATATATGAAGAACGTGGTATCATGATTGGAGGAAGGCTCATTAACAACCTGTGTTATGCAGATGATGCAACTCAGCTTGTGGAAAGTGAAGAGGATTTGAAACATTTACTGATGAAGATCAAAAAACACAGCCTTCAGTATGGATTGTGCCACAATATCAACAAATCAAAAATCCTGACAACTGGGTCAGTAGTCAACTTCATGATAAATGGAGAAAAGAAAGAGGTTATCCACAGAGACAATGCACTTCTAGGACAGATCTGTTGGTTCATTTTGCAGTCCATGTTATATTCAGTATTCATCCCCAGGATCATAATTCAAAAGCATCAATTCTTCTCCTGTCTCCCTTATTCAAAGTCCAGCTTCCAAAAGCATATGATGCAACTGAAATGCCATAGTTGAGTCAAGTGTACCTTTGTCTTCAATGTGATTCTGCTTTTCAACACTTTTTTAAAGAAGTCTTTTTAAACAGCTTTTCCCAATGCAATGTGTCTTTTGACTTTTTGACTGCTGCTTCTGTGGTGTTGATTGGAAAACCAAGTAAATCAAAATCTTGGACAACCTCTATCTTTTCTCCATTTATCATGAAGTTGATTACTGACCCAGTTGTATGGACTTTTGTTTTGTTGATATTGGGGCACAATTCATGCTGAAGTCTAAAGGGAGGAAAAGTGGACTGGAATATTTAAGAGCCAGTTTCTTTAGGTCAGGATAGCATGATGGTTACAAACTCCAAGGCAGGATTTGGCTTCTAGGTAATGATGAAGTATCTCCAAGTATGGAAAGTTGAAGGAATGCAGAAACCATGATTAGCCTGAGTCTGACAATGTCTCTATGTTTCCTAGAGTCCTAGCCAGCTATAGAGTTTTGCATTTCCACTGGTAATTGCTACAGAAACTCCTGTACAAAACTTCCAACCATACCCACCAATCATTTCTCTGGAATATTACTTAGACAATGGAGTAAGGGAAGATATCTGTGTCTCTGTCTCTGTCTCTGTCTCTCTCTTCCTCATATACCCACACCCATAGACATACAGACACATATACTCACACAGTCTTTCAAGAAAAAGTGATACTAGAATGATCGCTGAACAGTAGGGTATTTGGTGGTCAGTGACTAACTGTTGATGGTATCTAAGGCTCTTGACAATTTAAATAGCCTAGAAGAGATCTTGAGCCCTTAGCAGTATTTTTAAAAGTTTTTGATTTCCTAGGAGCCATCTCAAAATGTTTTTCAGAGTGCTGTAACAGGATTGAATGTCACTCAAGATTAGAAAAATCTTAGAGGAAGTTGTTCTCATTCCTTTGCTATTGTGGGTTATTAAGCTACCTCCCTTCTCTAACCCCATTTAGGACACAGAAACACTCCACATGTGTCATTTCTCTTTATCCCTCTCCTCATCCAATGACACTATTGTTTTTGGTCAGTAGAGCTAACACTGTACTTGGTCTCTAAGAAGTGTCAGAACTGTGGCATTCAAGAGTGAGCAAACATCTGACTTTCTTCTTTCCAAACTCTTCCCTCAGGCACAATGGAATTAAGAGTTTAGGAAGCCATCTAAAGGTGGCTGACAAATATTGTTACTTCTTTAAGATTCACTTCTTTTCTGTGAGCTGTCATGCATATAAATAATAGTAAAATTGGGTGTCATTTCACCTGTTAATCTGTATTTTGTGCATTTAATTTGCTGCCCCCAGAGGAAAACTAGCAGGGCAGAGGAAGTTATTCCTCCTTGTCAGAGGGAACCAGGCAGTGCTATAACTTGTTTAAAGGAAATGTCAAAAAAGCAAAAACTTATCCAGTGAGCAGGCTGAAATTAATTGCCAAGGGAGGCAAAAACTATTCTTTGTCTGGAGGGTAGAGGAGGCAATTAAATCTTTATCTGACCAGACAGAATTTACATGTCTATTGGTTAACTATAGTGCAAAAGGGTTAAAAAATAGCTTAAAGCTAATAAAAATATAAAATCTAATAGCATAGAAGGATGTGCTGGATGCAGAAATCGCAGTTTTCTATAGAAACATATTTTTTTCCTATAACTTGCAAAATAGCTAATACTGGTTTCTGTGGACCTCTGGACTGTTAGTATTTTTTTGCCTCAAGACTTCAACAAGGTCATTATAAATCAAAGTTTTATTCCTAGAAATGCTTTCAATATTCTGAAGGTCAATGTGCCAAAGGTTTGAGAATTTTTGGAAGGACACTTCAAGAAGCCCTTAGGGGCTGCTTGAGATTAGATTTTAGGTACCAGTTTTTGAGAACCAGAAAATCAATTGATATACTAGCTGCCTGGATGTCAAAAATGGTCAGTGTTTCACACAATGCCTGTCAGGTAATGAAGCAGTCAACGTTTTCCCCATTCAATAATCTTTCATACCAACTATCCAGCTTGATGTTCTCCTTCAAGAAATCACTGTATTTGATACCCATGCCTGAGGTCTTTTAGAATTAAGACATATTTATTTTACATACTCTAGCAATGCCAATCTGTTTGCATTATTCCCAAGGTTTTATTTACTACTTATGTGGTTCCTGGGGGAAAAGAATACAGTCAATCCTTATTATTTGTAGATTTCATATTTGCAAATAAGCCTTTTTATTTTATTTGTGCTGTTATAACAAAATACCATGGGCTTGGTAATTTATAAACAATGGAAACGCATTCCTTTCTGTTGTAGAGGCTGAGAAGTCTAAGGTCAAAGTGCTGGCAGGTTCAATGTCTGATAAGGGCTGTTCTTTGCCTTCAAGTTGGAGTCTTTTTGCTATATCCTACAGAGGGAAGGGCTGGGATTTAGCTCAGTTGGTAGAGCGCTGCGCTGCAGTCTCTGAGGTCCCGAGTTCAATTGCCAGCACCACAAAAATGGGAGAAGGACCTGGCAATCCGCTGAAACAGTCAGCCATTGAAAACCCTATGAGGGTCGCTATGAGTTAGATACCGATTCGACGGCACCTAACAACAACAACAACAACAGAGGGAAGAAAGCTACATCCTTACATGTTGGAAGAACATCAGAGAATGAAACTGCTCTCTCAAGCCCAAATCATTCATGAAGTCTCTGCTTTCATGACTCAATCACCTTCTAAATATAATTACATCATAATATAATTACATTGATCATTAAGCTCCAAAATATGAATTTTGGGGGATACATTCAGACCCATAGAATTCTGCTTCTGTTACCCCAATGTACATTCTTCTCCCTCACAAAATATGCCCATTCAATCCTAATACCCCCCAAAGTCTTCATTTGTTCCAGTACCAATGCAAAAGTCTAAAATCCAAAGTCTCACCAATATCAGTATGGGTGAGCCCCAAGGTACCATTCATCCTGAAGGAAAATCCCTCCAGCTGTGAACCTGTGAGTTCAAATAAATTGTGGACTTCTGAAATACAATGATGGAATAGGCATAGGACAGACATTCTCATTTTAAAAAGGAGCATAAAGAAAACACCGGGAAAAAAAAAGAAATAAAAAGTCCAAAGTAAGTCCAAAATCCAATAAGGTAAACATTAAATCTTGAGGCTTGAAAATAATCTTTGACCTCATGTCCTACCTTCTCAACATAGTGGGGCAGGAGATATAGTGGGTCATGATTTTGCTGAGTGCAGCCCACACAGAAGCTCTTAGGGGCTGGAGTTAGGTGCCTGCAAGGCTGGCATTGCATGCTAGAGCCTCTAGAGTTATGAAGTTTTGAGGGTGGCACCTCCTCTTGTGGCTCCACTAGATATTCCCATAGGGGAGTCTCTTTTCAGCTGCTCTGACTTGGGGCTCTGCTGGGGATTACCCTCATGGGGACCCTCTGATTTGGTCTCCAACCCTATGGCAGTTTTGTACTTGGGCCCTGAAACTCTTTGAGCCATCCTCTGAAATCCAGGTGGAGGTAGTGATGTCCTCAAAGTTCTTTGCAGATACAGAGTGCAAGAACTAACAGATGCAGAGTTAGAACCATGTGGTTGCCACCAAAGTTTACCACCTTTGCCCTGTGGAGCAGTGGTCTCAGCTGCAGCTAGGACTATTTGAGCCATAATTGGGGTGGTTAAGAACAGTGCTGGAATGCTGAGAGCAGAGATTTGAGGTGGCTCTAGGCCATGAGCCCCCATGTCCCATAAGCACTATCCCCATTTTCAGCCATCTGCTGAAGGTAAGCAAGGTTGGACCTGGTTAGTAGTTGGATGGGAGACCACCTGGGATTACTGGGTGCTGTAGGCTTGGGAGAAGGACCTAGCAGCCCTCTCCTGAAACAATTAGCAATGGAAAACACTATGAATAGAAGAGAAGCACTGACAATAGTGCTGGGCATGGCACAGTGTTGTGTAGTGTTTCATCTGTCATACATAGGGTGACCATAAATCGGAAAACATTTTAGACAGCACCTAACAACAAAAACAACTGGGAGTATTGGAACATATTCCCTATATATAGCGAAGCATTATTGTTTTCAAATATTTTTTATAATAGCTCCAAATCCCTCTTGTACAAATGACTATCTCCATCTATTTGCATTGCTATACCATACTACTACAGATTGATAATTTATAAACAATGAAATTTCTTTATCACATTTCCAGAAGCTGAGAAGTTCAAAATCAAGGTGCTGGCAGATTCATGGTCTGTTAAGGGCTTCTCTTTACTTTCAAGATGGAACTTTGGTACATCATGCAGAGGGGAAGAGAGCTAAGTCCTCACATGGTGGAAGAGTAACAGAGAGTAAATCTGCTCGCTAAAGGCCTTATCTTGACATAAATGCAATAAGGAATCTACTTCCATCATGGGCGCTCTGCTTTCATGACTCATTCACCTGGTAAAAGCCCATTTGCTAATATTATCACACTGGCTTTTGAGTTATAAAACACGAAATTTGGGTGACACATTCAGACCATAGATATCTACTTACTAAAAGTTATTTGTTATTCCCACATCAATACTCAAGGTACTTTCAGAGCAAGTCTTAGATATGTATATGAGGTAAAAAATTGAAGTGCTTTACAGCACATGTTCCCAGCTGAGGTTTAGTAAGAGATGCTCTGCTTTTTTTGTTTCAGCTCTTATACCAAAAAGAAGCATTCTTACGACTTATTTAGTGCCTTTTTTTTTTTTTTTACTTTTGTGCTTTTTGTTGGTGACTTTGCTGTTTAAAATGGCTCCTGCATAAAGTAGTGATGTACTGTCCTAGTGTTCTAAGTGTGAAAAGTTGTGATATGCCTTATGGAGAAAATATGTGTTAGATAAACTTTGTTCAAGCATGAGTTATGATTCTGTTGGCCAGGAGTTTGATGATAATGAATCAATGATATACATTAAATAACGTGTTCTGAAACAGAATTATATATAAAATAAGTTTGTGTATTGATCACTTGATGAAAAATGCTTAGAGGAAGCTACCCTTGTATTTCCTCTGGGAGCAATGATTCAGTATTTGCTAATTCAGTGCTTGTGGTAACTTTATAGAACCTAAGTACTGGGAATAATGAGACTTGACTATATCTAACTCAGAGTGTTGACATATACAAAGTGATGAGTTTTCTTCCTGGTAATCAGATGGTCCTCTGCTTAATTTTCTTTTGGTAGCTAGAATTTACATCATTTGGTTTGGAGAGATTCATCTGTGTCTTCAAGGCTTGATCTAAGTAAGAAGAAGGCAGTGCTCTTTGGTAGAATTTTTGTTGTTGTTGTTAGGTGTTGTCGAGTCGGTATCGGACTCATAGCGACCCTCATAGGGTTTTCAATGGCTGATTGTTTCGGGATTGCCTTGGGAGTGGATTGCCAGGCCCTTCTCCCATTTTTGTGGTGCTGGGAATTGAACTCGGGACCTCAGAGACTGCAGCGCAGTGCTCTACCCACTGAGCTAAATCCCAGCCCCGGTAGAATTTTTATCCTCCTTTTATTGAAAGAATAGATTGCCCTCTCATTCAAGGTTGTGCTGAATTATAAGTGAATTAATTGCCCAAGCACTTCCCCCTAAATCAGTTTTCAGAATTTCAAGTGGAATCCCATTTATACAGTTCTCATTGCCCTTCATTGATACCTTGGCCATTTTACTTCTTCATGTGTTTCTGGGAAATTATTAATACACGAGTGCCCATCAGTTCTTTACCATTCTGGGCAATTTTTTCTTTGAAGGAAAACGTATCATCATTCCCCACAACTAATTATGTTTATGTGGGGTCTGCAAGCAAGAGATGAGGCATGGAAGACAGGAAGACAATAATTCCAACAGGAAACTTCTTAAATACCACAGCAAGGAGCAGCTTTAGTTGACACAGTTGCTTCTGCAGTTTTCGATCAGGCCTTCAGAAGCTGACACAAGTTGATAAGAGGTTACTGCTGTAACAACACATCTTCCACTCACTTTGACAACAAAATACGAAAAAGATCGAGGTGGTAACGGAGAGTAAATCGTGGAGACATATTGAGTTAGATGCCTGATTGCCCTGAGGCAACCACAGTTCTGTTTTGTGCCACACTCCCTTTGAACCATTGCTTCTTTTTTCTCTCCAGGGACAAATAAATTACTTGGCTTCTTGTTGTACTTCGAGAAAGGGGTCTATTCCTAGTCGTCACTACCTTCATAGAAACTTAACTCTCTTCATTTTTCTTTTTATGACCTGTTTCACTTTAAGCCTTGTTATTCATTGTAGCATAAAAGAATGACCCTTTCCTCAAGAAATTCCAAGTATGCAAGTGTGCAAATGGAGGGAGAAGGAGCCATGTTTTACAGAAGCTGAAATCATGTCATGTTGGAACTAATCTGACTGGGGACAAGTAAAACCTGGAAGCACTGACAGTTTCCAGTTTGAGGAAATACAGGATGGAGTAGAGTCTAGGCTACATTACTCATCAGTAGGGTTGGGTAATTTTTATATCCTTTCAAAGCCTATTTTCTCATCTACTTAAGAGTCAGCCAACCATTTCTTTAAAGGAGCAGATAAATATTTTAGGCTCTGTGGGGGTTTGTGAGCAGGGCAGAAGCAGCCATAGACCACCTATCATAGACCCTACTAAAAGGCATTATGTGCTCAATAAAACTCTGTAGACAACAACAGGCTGCAGGCCATATTTGGTAGGCTTGATTTGGACCACTGCTATTTGTTGACTCTGATATATAAATAGTAGTACCAGCAGTGTCCAAATCTCCAGTTATAGGGAAGATGATAGGATGTACTACATATAAAGTATTTAGGATAATGTTTGGTTCTCAGGGCAAGCACTTTTGTTTAAAGGACAATTTAAAAATTGTGTTAAGGATTTTACTTATATGATTATTAATGAAAGAATCCAGCTGGCTCTAAGGAGATATTAAAAAAAATACCAAACCTCAGGGATTTACAGATGTGAAACAATGAAATTTATTTACAAATTGACACAAAACTAGCTTGTGGGAGGGAAGCTGTCTGTCCACCAGACATTTCATATGCATGTTCATATTCAAGTCTTTTGCATCTTACTGTAATTTTCTACAACTTACAGAGTTGAAAATAGCTGAAAAGTGAAAGAAAGCCACAATCAGATCCAGAATGCTAAATGATGCATAATATTCCACTGGAGAAATCAAGTGATCTTATTTGGTTATTGCAAGTTTCTTTATACATTCAATGCTGAGGTATTAGTGTTTCTTAGAAGTCAAGTAGGGTGAGCCTATCCTATAAAACTGAAGAGGAACTCTTGTAGGGGATTTGGAGGTCAGCTCAAGTTTTCTTCAAATTGAGACTGATAAGAAATTCTTGATTCTTCTGAGTTCACTTTATCTCTTCAAAGTGGGTGGTTTGGTCTATATTTTTGTCCCCACATCACCCTTTGTGATATACTTTTCCAATGCCTTTGTATCTGAAATTCCATCAACCTTAGGCTCTGTGATTACCTGGAAGGACAGAACATTTATATCCCAATAATACAAACAATTCAAAGTTATGATAGTTCCCCCTTGTCTTCTCTGTCATTAGAGATTTCTTACTAGGTGACTGCCTTCATCTGTTTTGGCTTTTATAAAAGAATGTCATAGACTGGAAGACTTATAAACAATGGAAATCTATTTCTTACAGTTCTGGAGGCAGGAAGTCCAGGAAAAATGTACCAGCAGATTTGGTGTCTGGTTAAGGCCATTTCCCAATTCTCAGAGACCATCTTTCCACTGTGGCTGAGGAGTAAGAGAATTTTCTAGGGTCTCTTTTTATTTATTTATTAATTTTATTATTATTATTATTATTATTATTATTATTATACTCAGGTTTGAACCCAGGGCCTCGTGCTTGCATGCTTCACAGGTGCTATACCACTGAGCTGCCCCCTCAGCCCATTTTTTTTTTACTTTTGGAGACAGGGTCTCACTAAATTACTCAGACTGCCTCTGGTCTTGAACTTGCAATTGTCCTGCCTCTGCCTTCTGAGTCGTTAGGATTATAGGAGTGCACCACTGCACCCAGTTTAGGGTCTCTTTTATAATGACACTAACCTCATACTTAATCATCCACCAAAGATCTCCAAATACCAAATTATTGGGGATTAAGCTTCAATATTTAAATGTTGGGAGGAAAAATACATCCAGTCTATAGCACCAACATTTTTCTGCAGACTCTAGCAAACCGGGTTTTTCTGCTCTTTCTTTTCTTCTTTCTCTGTGTGTACCTTCCTTTTTCTCATAATCTTAAATTTTTGTTCATTTATTCTGTTAAGCAGTTTAACAATCTCTTTATTATCTCTTTAGAAGCTGATTTGATAGTTTACCTTTAGTATCCAAAGTGACTCATTAAGTTATTGAAATAAAGGAAAGTACACAACGTGCAATAGTGGGATTAATAATTCCAACACTGAGCAGAACCAACTCTGATCCATTATCAGCTGTGATTTTAAATGCAAGTTTTCTTTTGTCATAATTGTTACCAACACCACTACCACCATCATCCTCATCAACAGGATCAGTGTACATTATCATTGATTGTACAAATGGGGTTTTTATGGATTGTCTCTATTGACTCTTATTTAGTTTTTCATGTTCTTATTAAGTTATAATTTCCTTATTTTCCATTTTTAAAACTTCCTTCCTATACAAATTAGATATATTTCTAAATTGTGAAATAAAAGTTTCTCTTTTACAGGGAAATTGTAAGACACATTGTTGTTGTTAGGTGCCGTTGAGTCGTGTCCGACTCATAGCGACCCTCATAGGGTTTTCAATGGCAGATTGTTTCGAGATTGCCTTGGGAGTGGGTTGCCATGTCCTTCTCCCATTTTTGTGGTGCTGGGAATTGAACTCGGAACCTCAGAGACCGCAGAGCGGTGCTCTACCAACTGAGCTAAATCCCAGCCCCCAAGACACATTGAGGCAATGCCAAATCAGCACAGGCACTCAAGTGTTGTGCTACCTCCAAGGACTGATCAGGCGTTATCAATATCAGAGGCCCAGTAGTCCTGACAAAGATGATATTTGAACACTTATGCAGAAAAAATAAGCTGGAGTTGTTGATCTCTCTCTTTTTTATTAGGAAGCCAATTGTAGACTTTTTGTCAGCCTGAAGAAGTTCACTCTGGGCCAAAAAGCTAGAAAATGGAGAAACATGCCTCTTAGGTTTAGTAGTATCAATTAACAACCAGTACCTTACTATTAGTTGAGGTTGGTATAGAGAAAAATTATGAATCACTTTTGAACTTTAGTATCGCAACTAGATTGTCCTTTTAATTAACCTCTATCTTTGTCTTTGACTAGGCTGTGTTGCAATAATATAAATTGAGAAAATTGAAAAGCAGTGCAAATAACTTCTGTTCATAGAAATATAAAGTATATTTGGTGTTTGTTCAGATTGCATTATAAAATAGATTTATGTTAAGGCGAAAATATTTTGACACTTAAAATGGTAAAGAAGACTTTATTGCAATATGGGTATTGCAACAGGGGAGACAGATTGGGTTCAAGTCCAAATACAACAAAGATAACTGAGATTTATAGTCACAGCAAAGTGAGGAGATCAGTGGATGGAAAATTACTAAGAGGAGACATCAATAGTTGGGGGATTCTTATTAAAGAGGCTTTATAGGATCCTTGCCACAGGAAGGTCAAGGACTGAGACATCAAAGAGGGAGGATGAGCAACTTAATCAGATATTCAGGATGACTGAATTTCAAGAGCAGGCTGAGAGGTATCTCCAGCTAAGCTTACTTAGTAGGATTCCTGCAAAAACTAGGACAAGTACCAAGGTCAAAGCCTACTTGAGAAAAATGCACAGAGGAATCTGACTAAATTTTGTCAGTGAGAGTCTGTCACTGGTCAGAGTAAGTCTCTTTGAGAAGGTGAGATTTGAGCAAAGGCTTGATGGACACCAGAAAGTTTAGCCTCATGGATATCTGGGGAAGAATGTCCTAATGAGAAGAAACTGCAAAGACTTGAAGGCAAAAATTTGCTTGGCAGAGTGAAGGAATAGCAAGAAGGCTAGTGTGATGGCAACTGTACTATATTCATTGCACATGCATGTCCTACAATGTGATATTGACCTTCCTTCCACTGAGTGAGGGGTCTATATCCTTTTCTAGTGAACCAAAGTTCAATAGAGTAGATGTGCAATGATGCTATTCAGCCTCTGAGTCTAGGTCACAAACATGACACGCACATGAACTATGTTCTATTAGAACACTTACTCTTGGAGCCAGCCACTAAGTTTTTAGAAAACCCAGACCTAACAGGTACTTAACGTAGTATTCCATAAATTGCCAGCATCAACCAACAGATGTCTGAAAGAGTGAGACTTCAGATGATTATGTTGTTGTTTTTAGGTGATGTCGAGTCAGTATCCAACTCATAGTGACCCTCATAGGGTTTTCAATGGCTGACTGTTTTGGGATTGCCTTGGGAGTGGATTGCCAGGCCCTTCTCCCATTTTTGCTGTGCTGCGAATGGAACTTGGGACCTCAGAGACTGCAGCGTGGCGCTCTACCAACTGAGCTAAATCAGATGATTATAGGCCTTTGATATCAAGTCACCCCTGCTATAGCCCATGTACTACCCTTCTATACTTCTCAATTAAGGCTTTAGACATTTAAAAGCAAAGAGAGGTGGAGGAATCCATTTCTGCTATGTTCACCCATGCTCCTGACCACAGATCTGGTGAGTATATTACTGTACACAGATGCTGTTTTATATCACTAAAAGTTGATATAACTTGTTATAGAACAACAGTACCTAGAATATCTAGAAAGGCTAAAATTGAGTGAAGTTGGGAGAGAAGAAATAGAGTTGAGTTCAGAATGGTACTGGCAAAGGGGCAGAAAATACAGGGTATCATAGAGCAAGGTAATGACTAACTTTTACTATGTTGTTGTTAGGTGTCATTGAGTCAGATCTGACTCATAGCAACCCTCATAGGGTTTTTAATGGCTTTTGTGATTGTTCTGGGAGTGGATTGCCATGTCCTTCTCCTGATTTTCTGGTGCTGGGGTGTGGGGCTCCTTAGCCTAGGATTGGAACCCCACACCCCACTGTTGTTGAGTGTGATGGAGACATAACCACTCCAGGAGTCCTTCAGGGAGGCAACTCAGTACTCAACTTTATTCCAGAGCATCTGGGTTATAAGCATTTCAGGCTAGCCAATCAGAATCTGGGCCATTTCCATGACATTTTGGGTTAGCCAATCTGCACCTTATGACTCAGCAAAGAATTTGAGAAGGAAGCAAGAAACTCAAGGAAGGACACACCCTGATTGCAGTGGGTAGGAGCCATTTTGCCTTGACCTCATGGACTCAAACTGGGTGTGCCACAGCGAGTCAGGACTCAGGGTGGGCTAGACATGCATAGACCCACACAGGTTCAGGACTGTGTTTCCTCCCTTTCTCTCTTGGCCCCATATTACTTTCTAGATTTATCCCTACACTGGGGAATTGAACCCAGGGTCTGAGAGAGTGCACAGCAGCACTCTACCAACTGAGCTAAACCTCAACCCCTAGACTTTTACTATTTTTAAAAAATGTGAAAATGTGCAAGAAAAATTACCTATTTGGAAGGATGATCTCTTAGAAAAGCAGAATTAGTGTGACCAAAATCATGATAACTTCTAGTAAAGTAAAAATACCATGGAGTTGAATCCCAGTGCTACCACTTATGATTTGGGTCATGAAAATATTATTCAAATATTTTCAGACTTATTTTCTTATATGTAAACTAAGGGTATGTTATGGGGATTAAATATTATAATACTTATAGTAAGTGTCCAGCATTTATGAGTTTTCTCTGCTTCCTTTCACTCTTTGAATATGTTTAGATGCCTATCTCACTAAGAAGTATTGAATTGAATCTGTCTCTCTATTCAAAAGAAGTAGATCTAGTAGACAGAAAAGACAAACTGGCTTATTCTTTGTTCTATATAGGAGCAAAAGTATATTGGTTATTGGGTAGTTACCTGAGACAGACTCTAACTCTGTATTTACTAGCTTTGTGGCCTTTGAACAAGTTGTTTAAAATGTTCTAGACCACATTATCTTAACTAGTGCAAATTATATTAATCATTGGGCCCAACTTATGGATTTCTTTTTGATTTAAATATGGTTATCTGTATAAGGCACCTAGTAAAGTGTTTGATGCTCAGTATTTATCAACACTTTGTCAACAGTTGGAACAAGTAATGTCTTATGAAGATTAATTTCTCTTACTGTAAATGTTAAAAGAAATATTACTCATCTACTTGAGAAATTCCTTTACTGGTTAATTCTGATTCTAAATTCTATCTTTCTACATTTCTCTCATGAGACTTCTAGTTTCTTTTCTTTGCATTTATATTAACTAAATTTTCTATTTTTGTCTAGTGCATTTGGTCTTAAATTTATGAGACTCTATTGGTTGAGATGCACTGATTTTTGCAGACTTAATCCCCCAAAAGTTGACTTTTTATTCAAATTAACATTCCATTGTGAGTTCATCAAGGGCTGAGGACAGGGTGTGTGTGGAATTAGTTTCTAATCATCTGTCATTATTAGATTTAAATTGGTAGATTGGCCAACATCTCGAACATCACCATTCATTGTGCAAAAAGGAAATAAAAGCTCTAAAACAACTCTTGCTTAACTATATGTGGTGGAACACAGATTTTATTTATTTTATTTGGAATTTGCCATTTTTCTATATTTGAAAAATATAATAAGAATAAGTTACTGATCACATGCTTAGATGCTGTAGCTATGTTAGATTACTATGTTGTTGTTGTTGTTATTGTTAGGTGCCTTGGACTCTATCTGACTCATAGTGACCCCTTGTACCATACGATTGTCAGTGCTTCTCTGCTATTCACAGGGTTTTCAATGGCTGATTGTTTTTTGGGAGTGAGTTGCCAGTCCACAGCACCTGGTGTTCCCAGGTGGTCTCTCATCCAAGTACTAACCAGGCCTGACCCTGCTTAGCTTACAAGATCTGATGGGATCAGATGCCACAGTGATATGGCTACAGGCTTAGATTACTATAGAAAATTCTAAGTGCTATTTCCATTTTTATACCTATCTTGTCATGGTTTGGGAAAAGAATAACTTATGGACTGGCTCTAGTTTGCAGCCAGTACTTGGAGTAGAGCTGATCTGAAGAGCCTTACACTGGTAATGTAATATCCTGATCTAGACACAACATGTCTCTCAAAATGTACTGGCTAAAACTGGCCATATGTGTCCTCCTTCAACCATGAAGGAAGCAGAGACTTCAACCCTGTGGAGTACTTTCAAAGGGAGGTGGGGCAAAAGGAAATACTGAACATTTGTCTACTATGCTAGTCTCAGAGCATTTTTAGAAAATTATAATTCTACATATTAGCTTGGGAGACTTTGATATACTATGCCTGGAAAGGGTAATTGAACTCAACATTTTTTTAAAAATTCCTAATTGAGTTGGGCATGGTGGCACATGCCTGTAATCTTACCAAGTTGGGAGGCAGAGGCAAGAGGATCACAGGTTCAGGACAGAGGCAGCTTGCATAACTTAGTGAGACACTGTCTCAAGATAAAAGGTAAAAAAGGGATTAGGGGTATAGTACTTTCAAAGTATGGGCAAGGCCCTGGGTTCAACCCTTAAATATGGCAAAAAAATATCATCTCATAGGACATGATGAAAAATGTACTATTTTGTATTATTACAAATATGTATTTTTACAGATTTTTTACAGCCTTGAAGATAGGATTGAATATTCAAGGATTTTATTAGGGGAAATGCCAGTGTGAAAGGCAATAAAGAGGAAGTCAAACGTGTTTGAAAGATCCATCAGAACGTAATGTAAATCCAATCCCATGTGAAGAAGTCAGGGAAAGAAAGTTGGGTTGAAGCACTGTAGGTTGCTGTGGTCTAGAAAAGATTTAGTAAAAGCGTTGGGGGTACTTTGAGCCAAAAGTAGATGTCAATGGAGTTCTATGTCTTCCAGATATGGCTCTGCCTTTTTCTTCCAATTCACAATCATTGTCTGGTCCCAAAAGGCAATGGATTTCAAAGCACAGCAGCTGAGGCTCTTGGTCATGTTCACTCTTTATGGAGGAAGTTTGTAAGGTCTATACTCATGACAGCCACTTGCCTGGTCTAGTCTCTTGCTTTAGGCAATTTAAAATATTTATTCCCATTTTATGAATTAGTTACTGAGGTCAAGGGAGCTTAATGGATTAAGGTACTGGCACAAGATCCCAGAGCTATTAAATTTGGAAAAAAAGACCAGTTCTACTTATACTCTGCTGTCCCGAGTGATATACTCATGGCTCCCCTAATTGAAAATATTGTTAGTAGATATTAAATTATTTTAAAACTTTAATCTGCAAAGCACGTCTTTCTGCTGGAAGCAGCACTTCCTTTTTTCAACTGTGAAAAAAGCATGGTATCCCGTCGCCTGCCTGCAATTGAGTTGTCTAGGAAGGAACATCTATACAAGCTGGGCCAATTATGATCTTCCCTAGGATTTTCAAAGCTTGAATACCCTCTGAGCGCTTAGAAGATAAAGTTGGGGAGTCATCAGCAATGATGCTCCTCACTGTGGTATAAGTCTCAAAGAATGAAGTGAAAATGCACAAAGAACCAGAGTGAGAGACTGTGACAGAGTTTCAGGTGTCCTTGAGGCTTAGCTGTGTTCCCTTTGCTTGTAGCTCTTATACAAGATCCTCAGTATCCTTCCAGTAGTGTCCCTGTTGTTCCTAAACTGCAAGTGAGTTTCTGTCATTTGCAACCAGAGACCTTAGAAACCTAAGGACCTTAGCAACCTAGTTCCTTAGAAATGCAGACTTTGAGATCTGTTATTGTAGTGCTAAAACAACATGGTGATTACTTGGTTTCTATTTCTTTTCTTTTTCTTTTTTAAAATAAATGCCCTTGATCAGTTGTCAGGGACCCTTGTACCATACTATTGTCAGTGCTTCTCTGCTATTCACAGGGTTTAACACCTCCGCTATTCACAAGGATTAACACCTAGATAAGAAACAGAGGGTTCAACTTATCCTTGGGAAGGCAAGGAGGTATAGTATACCAACAAACCATTAGAAACTCATTAGTCCTATAATAAAGGGATTGATCCCTTTCTTGAAATTCCCACCATGTTTCAGAATTAACCATGTGCAATTAAATGTTGATAGCATTGAGTGTTCACTGATAAATCAACACTGTATTTCTGAAGGGAAAAAAAGAGATAAACCAGTCAAGCATATCAAATAAATTTAGGTTTAAAAAATCATATAGCAAATTGATTGTTGTGTATAAGCTTAGGACTGATATTTTGTTTCCTTAGTACATGCTCCAAAGAGTCTGTCACTTGAATAACTAAAACCCAAAGAAAAATCATTTTAGCCTCCCCAAATCAAGTAAGCATAAAATGTAAATTTTAGAGATGAGAATAGTCCAGGTCAGCAGAGTGGGTTGGTGCCCAGCTTGATCATAAAGTGGGTTATGATCCTTTACCTGACAAGTTCTTTGTTCTCAGTTTTTCTTATTTTTGAAATTGGGCTCCTAGAATAAATGATCTCTAAGATTTGTTGTAATCCTGTTACTCTCTTATTTAAAAGAAAGTTCTGT
The DNA here is from genome assembly GCA_007922755.1 of Pedetes capensis. NCBI lineage: Eukaryota > Metazoa > Chordata > Mammalia > Rodentia > Pedetidae > Pedetes > Pedetes capensis. Next base: position 44,722 of record VMDO01007823.1, read on the forward strand.
TTTTTAGGATAATGTTTATGTCTCTCATCTTTTGATCTCATACATAGAAAATTGAGGCATAAGTAAGCAAATTAATATGTGAAGTGGAATTGTTACTGGGGAACAGGCCTGGGGAACCGTGTTACCAGAAAGCCTTCAGCAATACTTCAGTGCTTGTGTTCTCCATTCGAAAGAATTTAGATGAGACATGGTATGGAGCAGAATATAGGTAAGATTTGTTGCAAAGCAATAGTTTGAATAATTATTGGGAAATTCTGAGGCATGTGGAAAACTTGGATAAACCTGGGAAAAACCTGGAGCAACCACAGTTGTTTGGGTGAAAAGACCTAAGATTAGCTTTTTAGGAGAAAAAGCACTTTAGATCAACAGACAAGTTGGACACCCCAGAATGGGGACGGGGAGCAGCGCAGAGATCTCTGTCCTCCCTCTAGTTTTGTTATAACCACAGTAAAGCAGTGGCCTGCCCAGTGTGATATGAGCCCTGGGTGGAAACTCCAGCTCCACCCTTCCTGGACAAGGTGAGGGGAAAGTCTCTTACTGTCTAGTAATCTTTTGTGGTTTAGGGTGTATGGAGTCTGGGGTCTTTGATTTGTAAAATGGGTTAATAGAATTTTTGGTATATTTCAAAAGAATAGGCCAATAGATGGACACTTTGGAATGGTCCACCTGCCACATTTTTTATTTTTATTTTTTTAGATTTGACACAGGATCTTGCTAAATTTCACAGGCTGCTTCTGGACTTGAACTCATGATATTTCTGCCTCTGCCTCCTAATTGGTTGGGAAATACAGGCACCATCATGCTGGCTGAGGCAGTCATTAATCTGAATTAAGGTGTGGAGTGAATTAGAATAATGTCCTTTCCATGCCCTGGGAGATCCATTCCATGTTATGGCTGAAAGCAGGACCCAGTTTTAATCTCCCTTTCCTCTATTGGCCTGCTCATACCTATCTAACCACCTACCAGATTGTTTTGTCCATCTGTCCTCTCCTGTTCTTTCCTTTCCTTTCCTCCCCACCCCCCTTTTTTTAATATTGGTGACAGTTGGACCCAGCTCCTTGCATGTGCTAGGCAAACGCTATACCACTAAGATGCACTCCTAGCCCCCTTTTTTATTTTTCATCTTTAGATAGGATCTTGCTAAGTTCTGCAGGCTGCCTTGGCCTCCCTATGCACTGGGATTATAGGCATGCACTCAGCAGAATTATTATTATCTTTTATTTGGAGAAAAGATGCAGCTCTTTCCAGGATGGTAATACAGGTAGTTTCTCTTCTTCCCTTCCCTTCCCTTCCCTGTCCTTCCTTCCTTCCTTCCTTCCTTCCTTCCTTCCTTCCTTCCTTCCTTCCTTCCTAACTTCTTCATTTATTCAGTTATCTATTTATTTTTGGCAGTTCTGGACCAAACACAGGGCATTGCACATGCTACACAAGTGCTGTACTACTGAGGTACATCTCCAGCCCATCAGATGTGTTTTCCAAACATGGAATTATACTGGTCTAAATAACTATTCTCTTTCCTCATACTGCTCTGAAATTCCTCATATTATTCTCTAATCTACTCATAGAATTGTTACAGAATTTTATTGAATAGAAGAAAAAGGAAAGAAAAAGGTAAATCTGGAGATAGCAATAATATTTACATTAGAAATTATGTTATAAATGACAACATAGATCTATATATGTGTAATTTATAATATTTTAATATGATGTTTTGATTTTTTAAAAGCTTCCATTTAATTCTTTCAAGTTTTCTAATATCTACAAGTGGGAAAAGTTTTTATGCTCTAAAAAATTGCATGCATTTGCATTGGTTGTCCAAAGAAGAAAGCAAAGAATTCTTTTTTCTTTTTTTCTTTTTGTTAATTACTGAATAGACATGAAGTTTTAGCTTTATAAAATCTTGTCTCATCCCCACTCTAGGATATTTCTGATTTGGTACCAGTTTAAACAAACAAACAATTAAAACTAGTCTACAAAATAAAATATATTTTACAACCTTCTGTTGGTTTAAGAAAGCATTGAGGAACCTTAAAGAGGATATAGATAAATTCTAGAGAGGAAGCCCTGAGCATCGAAGAAGCTTGGGGCCTATGGTTACATATGGCCTTAGGAGAGATATTTCCTAGGCAGGACTTGTTTGATGATTTTGAGGCACAGAAATGTTTGATGTATAATTCAAAAGAACATTTGATCCATCCCTGAGCTGTTATCTTCCTCTATTACCACAATATTTAGTAAATATTTGCTATATAAAACATCCTTGTCTAAGTGTCATTTTAGAGAAAGTCAGAAGTGCTCTGCCCTGGCTAAGTGGGGAGGAGAGAGGGCTCCAGTTGCAGGAAGACAGATGGATGTGGAATAATCAAGCATTTAGTACAGTAGTAATTTGGAGGGAGGGGAAGAGACCAGGAGGAGCATCCTCTGGGTAATATGGGGCAGGAGAGCCTGAGTGGGGTTGGGCCTCAAGCACATTGGGTACACAGTAAAGATAATTGTCCCCAAAGTCAACCCACGAGACAGAGAAATCTGACTTCTTTTGCTTAGAACATTATTCTGGACAAGGATAGAACTAAATAGCAATTTCTTTGAAGTGCATCCTTGATAGCCCTTTGCTGGATGATCGTATATCTGCAAGATCAGGGATCTTCAAAGTTGATGCCATGGACCAGCACTGGTCTGTGTCTTGTTAGGAATCGGCCTGAAACCATCCCTTCCTTGGTTCATGGAAAAATTGTCTTCCACAAAACAAGTCCCTGGTGCTAAAAAGCCTGGAGTCTGCTGCGTTGGATAATGGTCTTGGGGAAATTGTATAACTAACTTGTATTTCTGGCCAGAGGGCAATTGCCATGTTACCCATGACATTTGCTGCTTTTCTTCCATGGAGACACTCTCTTTACGTTCCATACAACCTAATGCCTGTTTATGTAGGTGGAATCAGCCTTTGCTCTTGCAGGTTCCCTTACTATACATGAAGTCTACTGGTAACAAAATCCAGCTTTTGTGGGCTCCAAAGCTTGTGCAATTTGAGGGAAGTTCTCCTTAAGAAAAAGAATAAAACTGTGCAATTGAGTGAAGTTCTCTTCAAGAAAAAGAACAAAAATTCATGAATATATAATTAGACATAAAAGTGAATATTTACCTGGAAAAACATTATAATCAAGTATACATTTTTAAAAAGGTGACAAATCCACAAAGACAAAACATCGAGAGAAATCATGGTTTTATGTTGTTCATCAGCCTGCTGCTTGTCTATCATACATCCTTTCGGAGTGCTATTTTGATGACTTCTTCACATAGCAGAATTTTTAATATTGTTTTTATTGAGTGAATATAAAGATATTTCACTCTTTGCTCTAGAGAGGGTGATTGATAGTTTTTATATTTTTGATAATAAAAATACAGATGTATTCTCTCTTTGTAGGACAGCTGTAGCCTTGTACTCTAATCATAGTAATTCTGTTCAATTTTACTTCACGATTCTCATCCACAAAGATATATGCAGTATTACATTACATAATGTACATTAATGTATATTAGTGAGTCTATTCCTAATAGGATTAGACTGTTTTCATTATGCATCTTTGAGATCTGAATCTATGTATAATTTTACATGTCTGATGTGTGAAATTATTCACATTATTGTACGTATTAACTCCTGACTCCAGACCTTTTAAGCCATATTTCTCTTCTAATTCCCTGCTACCATTTTTAGGCACCATATTCACATCATGATAGCACTTTGTGTCTGGTGAGCTGGCAGAGTGGATTTTAGTATTATTCCTGGAGGCCATAACTTAATAATATGCAGAAACGACTCAAAACCATGCGCATATAGCATGTAAATCAAAACTAAATCTATTCCTGACTGAACTTTTGCCCAGCCCAATTGTGAAAATGCCCATAGCCATACAATGTTTACCTAATACAAACTCTAATGGTGGGAATGGCAAAATGCAAAAAAAGAGAGGTCTTAAACAATTGTGATTAAAATTCTTGTTTTGGCAAATTTTACAAACTCATATTGGTCATGTAGATATATTGCTGGGTTCTTCCCAGGATTTTAGAAGGGGTTTTTGCAAGAGAAGGACTCTGAAACTTCAGTTTCATTAACTTGTTAAGTCCAGCTCAGCTAACTGGTCAAGCAATTGCTTACCAGGTGAATTTCACTTTGGGCCAAATTCTTTGAGCTATGTGAGTTTCAAAAACACGTTATTGCTTGCTTGGGCTTTTTTCCTTAAGGGAATTCTGGCTTTGGCAGGTAGTGATGCATAATGAAGACTTGCTTACTTTTCTCCCTGGTGAGACTGTTATGATTAGATGTGGTAAACCTAATCATAACTTTAATAAGAAAATGCATTCAAGTTATTATTTTCCCAAGCAATGTGTATGTGGGGCTTATTGGCTGTAAGCTGTGTTTACTAATTCTTCAGGCTCATGAACAAAGAGGCCCAGGGAAAGCTTCCTGGCCAAGTGGCTTCTGGGCAGATCAACTATTATGCACTCAAATGCTCCAGAGAGTCAAAAAGGGTGTTAACTGAAGCACACAATGGAGAGGCACTTCCTAGCAAAGTCAAGAGACTTGCTGTTTCTCAAATCAAAGTCAGCCTTACTGACTGTATGCTAAGAATTTTCTCTTATTTATTTCTCATTTGTTATAACAGATTTCTTTATTGTTTTGAGGAACATTAGTAGAGAAGTTTAAAAACAGAGGGAATTAGCCAAAGACTTAAGAGATGATAGAGTAACTGAGGGTTTAGTAAAAAGACCTTTTACATGGGAAAGGCTAAGGGAAACTAATATAGGATGGTGACGTACAACTATTATAACAATAACAAGGTACCCTATCTATAAGCTCAAAAGGTTAAGTGGAGAGGGCCAGCACTGCTTCCAGGAAGGGAGCTACAGCTGTAGAAGAGGAACATCTGGAAAAATTGGAGGCCTCTAGGGGAAGATTGCCAATCTACAGCCTGACGGGATTCAATCAGGAATAAATACTCTGACCTTCCTGCCCTTTGATCTTCTTTAGGTGACTCACATTGGCTGAATCCAACAGCAAACCAAAGGGCAAGAAAGTCCACTTATATGGCCAATAAAGGCCAGCTTTCTGGGGCACAGGTGAAGGTGTTGAGGGTGGAGAGTAGATTCAGAGGAAGCAAAGAGAAAATACTCGGCACAGAGGGCTATTAAAATTGAAGTCCAATCCTTATATGACTGGACAAGAGGAAAAGATCTGTATCTTCTTGCCTTAATTTAAATTTGTGTGTATCCCTTGAGTTTCTGTGTAACTCCTGACTTTCTCTTTTTTAAACAACTGGCAGTCCAGCTGGAGGGTATGACACATGAAGATAGCCCTCAAGGTTCTATTAAGGTTTGTCTCAACTGCCAAGAGTTATCTTGACTGATGCCAAGTCATCCTTTCTAAGGTAGATTTAAGTAGAATAAAATTAGTCTAAAATTCTTCTGCTTATATATTTCTTAAAAATGTGCCTTATTATTTTCTAGTGTTCTGCTATGACTGGGCAGGCAAGTTTAATTCTAGGAGAAAAATAGCAGGAAGACTACATATGGTAATAGGCCAAACTAAGTTCTCTAATCCAGTTTACAGGAAACCAAAGGTATTTTAAAACTTCATCTACCTTTGTCATCTGCTTTCCTATTGGTTAAATATGGTGGCATAAGGGGTGTAATTGTCCAGCATTGTTCCAACAGGCAAAATTTCAAGAGACCAGATTTATGAATCTACCATTTCCTTACAGTTCTTCCTTGCATAGGGGGGCATTTTGCATATTCATTCATGAAAGTTAATGCAAACAGTGGAGTAAAGAATAGTGAAGACACACTGAGAAGTGGACACTGATTTCAATTGTTAGTTGACATATGCATCCCTCCTCAGCTTTATTAATACTGGGATTTTAAGAATGACAACCACATGTCAAAGACCTTCAGAAGCTGCTTGCAAATGGCCAAGAAAAATGCTGACTTCACAAAGGCTAAAAGGTCAACTGTATACATGTGCTAGTGTATGAATCAGATCAGTGCAGAAATAACATGAACACTGTAATCCCCTTAACCTGCTAATTGAAAGTTAGAGGAATTCAGACTGGCGTATGAAGCTTACTCTTTTTGCCAGAGGGCCTTTCTCTTCAGACTTTTTCCTTTTCTAAGAACCACAGACATTTATTTTATTGCCACTCTATTTTGCTGTACAGTTTTTCCCTGGGCTAAGAATGGAATTACTAACATTGCTTGTTCCATATTCTGAGAATCACTGTCAGGTGTGAATTAAAAGTTTTATTGGAAGATTTCAGCTCCTTCTCATCAGTCACAAAGGGAATTTCTATTGAATAATAGTCGCTAGTACTAATATAATTCTTTCCCTCATAGACTCTTTAACTGCTTCGCAGATCCCTGCTATCTACATTTCAATGACTTCTATTGGCCCTCCATCTAGGATCATGCAAAGAAGCTTTATGTGAGCTCTCTCAATTCTTTCAGAGCTGTTTCAGTTGAGTGTAAGTGGAAAACATTTCAATAATTATTTCTGGGTCCCTAGGGGAAGGAATAACACAACTTTGATGATCTTCTGGCCTCTTGTGAATTCTGAATTTAGGAGAGGTGCTAATATGTCCCCTTGAGGTGACAGATTAAGACAGGTGACAGCAAGCAACCTGTCTTTCCACCCACCCCTCACACACATACAAACCCACCAAAACTTTTTTTGATCTTAAAGCGATTATAAATTGAGACTTTAATGCTTTCCACATTCCCATATGAGTGTTGAAATTATAAATATTTTCTAATTACCAGTACCTAGAGTCTTAATATTTGAGTAGAGAGGGATGGTAAACACTATTAATAATCATTAGTGATCCAGCCAAGTCATTCTATAGAAGAATATTTAAGGATCAGAGAGATCTACTGATTTATTCAAGGTCATGTACAAAGCTAATTAGCATAAAGCTTGATTCCTTTGATTTCTTACTGTTCTTCATTCCCACAACTTACCTTTTTAATTCTATATCCTTCCCTTCCCTTTTCATCCTTTCTTTTTCATCTTCCTCCTCCTCTTTCCTCTTCTTAAATGTTGTACCTAGATTTTAATCACAGGGACAAAGTTGTTTTCAAGAATGAGGGGGAAAATATGCTAATTAAAATGCCATAAATAAGTAGAAGAAAAACAGAACAGACTCTTTCTTGTTATTGAAGGAGGCTTTTCCATGTACATTTTGTGTCATCAAAACCTGACATTATATTGCAGGGCTTCACTTACTTATAAAGCATTCTGTGAAAACATTGTCATGTGAGGATAAAGTTTGCCATGTGCCATATCTTGAAATAAGAAATTTAGTATGTTATAAAATGACCACAGAGACCATATTCTTCAATGAATGGTTATCTTTTCCTTCTATTCATGAACAGTTTTTACCTTCTGAACTTCAAGCCATCATTTAGAGTTTGGGTCACTTAAAAACATTTTCATTTATTTTTAAAATCCTATGAAAGAAGCAGTATAAGGTGTTGACAGCTAAAAATGCAATAAGCCAAGGAGAAAAACCTGTTGGCTAATATTTTGAAGGAGATCTGAGATGTGTGTTTCTAACTGCTTTTCCTTAATGGTCTAGTGGTCCTTCTTACTCTTACATGATTTATATAACCCTCAATTACTGGGCAGCACCTGTACAACAGAATCATCCAATGTTAGTGCTGGTGAGAGACTATGAGAACCAAAATCTTTCATTTCATTCATGAGATTCAGAAGAACAAAATGGCATATCCAAGGTCACCTTCTAATTTTTTTCTTTAATTGGTTTACTTGTGTATAAAGGTATAGTGTTCTTTATTTTCTGCAACAGTGAAATTTCTGTGTAAGAAAGATCTTTATGGGAATTTGGCTCTGAGAGAATTTAAATAAGAGGACATACCAAGTCATGATTCCTACAACAGTTTTAACTTGGCCACAGTCAACATGATCATTAAAGGTAGAGTCTTTGTGATTATTACATTAGCATGTTTTCATTTTTAGCTTTAAAAATTAATTGAATTTCAGATTGCATGTAAGCTTGGTAGCTGTATTCACTAGGGGAAGAACTTTTTGTCAACCAAACACATTGCCTTAGGAGAAAATCAGGAAGCATAAAGTAATCCAAGTCAGGTCTGTTTCAACAAAAGACCCTCTGGAAGCAGAATGAACAGAGCTCAGTGCAAACTGACTGCCACCGAGCTATGTTGCCAAGCTCATTAAATTCTCTCTTGCCTGCTGCAATCACCAAGTTAAAAGGGTATTTTGCAGTCCTCATCTCTTTTAGGCATCAGAGTTTTAGAATATTTCCTTTTCTCCCAAAGTGGCAATCCTAACTGTCTTATTGCAGTTGGGCTTTCTATTGATGGCTGTGTAGCACTTCTCAGAGACAATTGCGAATATTTATAGAAGTTTGGCAGGGAACTGAAATTTTAAAAGTCTTTATAAAATCAATTTGAATATAATTAAAGAAAGATAGTATTATATCCAAAACAAAATAAAAGTTTACATATACTCTTGAGTCCCATTCTTTTCCTAAAATCAGGTAAGTGTTTTCTCAGTGATAATTTCTTCTTCCCCCCTCAGTTTACACTACTGGAAATAGAAGTGTGGAGGTGGCAGGAATCATGGTCAAGATCAAAAGTGGCAGAAAAACAAAAAACAAAAATAGATACCTAAAGCCTAGCATATAGCCCAGTACTTAAAATTGTTGAAGAATGAGTGAATCCAAGTTTATGAATTCCCATTGTTATTATTTTTTCATCACATCACAATTACTTGCCCATTGGCTTTCTCATCCTTGTCCCTTATCTCCACTTTCTGATGACCCCATTAAACTTGACTCCCGCTGACCTATATTCACGTTGGGACACTTAAATCCTCATCACCCGAGGTCCATGTCTCTCTACATGGCTTGAACAGGCACTTCAATCAGTGTATGTTAATTTGGGATTGCTGAGAGCATAAGTCCCTGACTACTTGTTTCTTTTAACATGGACATTTTTAATCAAGTGCCTAATTTGGTCCTGGGGGACTTCACTCTGCTTTAATAATACATGTGACAAAATCTACCTCTTTGCTTTGAAAGTTGTTAATTATGGAATGCATTTCAAATGAGCTATTGTGGCCAAGAAATCATCCCTTTTGGATGCTTATGTATTTTAATACTGGGAAGAAGTAATAAGCAATGGAGGCTTAGGTAACACCTCTCCATATGGATAATGGTGCTTTTGGGGAACCAAATGGGGTAATCACAAGGATTTTTTGGTGGTGAGTTTATATCAGGTTGTTTTCAGGTTATGCTACATACTCTACACAATGCTGGGGGCTTAACTTGCTTTCAAAGCAGATGAAGGAGGGAGGATTTAGGAAGGAAGGACTTCAGATAGATGAGTAGGTTAGTTGGTTAGTTCATTGATCTCTTGTTTAAGGAAGTAGAGTCTGTTATTTCTGGTGAAGACAGGTTTTATTTTTTATTTTTTTAATGCCAGTTGTTGGTTGCCCTACGCTTCTGGTGAACTTTCTGGTATATTCACAGACTCACATGTGTTGTGAATTTTTAGGGATAAGGCCACTGAAGTTATTACTCCTTACTTAATAAATTAGCAGTAAGTTTCCAAGAGATTTATAATAGGGCCTCTGGTCTTCAGATACACAAATGCAGTTTAAATACTGATGCAGTTAAAAAGATTTAAACAACCTTCTAAATTACTATGCCTTTAAAAGCAGTAGATCCCAGCCAACCCATTTGCACATGTTAGCCTCAAAAGATGGCTTTTAGTGGCTCAGTTCCAGAGCTTCTTCCATTATTTTCTCATTCCCTAAAATGATTACTGGGCTTTGCAAAAGACTTTTGGTGCCATACAAAATATTTACTTTATATCTCTAGGGGACAATATCTTAAGAAATATGATTACTCTGGAGTTGAGGTGTGGAATAGGTCTTCATGAGGGGGCATTTTATGTCATCTACTCAAAAACATGATTAGTCTAGTACCAGGAGCAGGATAGAAGACAACGAAGAAAAGCTTTCCACTTCATTTTATGAGAAAAGCCAATTTTTGTTTTAAAAAAATAAACCCAGACTTGACATCCACAGGCCTGTGGGAAACAGTTTGCGTGGACCAATGCAATATGATCTTGCCATCAGCAACCAAAAAAGTAGGTTAAAGTTTGGAACATATCAGTGATGATAATTTTCCTTCTGGGAACTGGTCTAATATGAAAAATGTTGCCAGTTTAATTTAGTTATTTTGTAGAGTAATAAAGCTTGATAGAAAAAGGTTGAAATCTGATTAGTATTAGGCTGGATAAGGAAGATTGAGGGCCATCACTGCTGCATTTGTAATGTAAGGAGAGACTGTCCTGACTAAAAGGTTTTTAGGTGTGGGTGATTCACTTAACATCTTTGCCATGAATTTTGTATTTTTCAAATAAGAAGTTTGGAAAAAGTGATGACAAATGGTTCTTCTACTTCTCGTGTTTTTTTTTTTTTCTTTTGTCAAAATGGTAGGATGCAGCATAGAATAAGGGGAGACCACTGCTGGGCTCAGGGTACCTGGCAGTACGTAATTCTACCACTAAATTATTGCCACTATTTTTGGACACATAGAGCCCTTCCAGTTTTGCACAATTCTATGGTGAGTATTGTTGAGCATGAGTCTATTTCTCTGGAATAAGTTCCTAATACTAGATCAAAGATACTCATCTATCAAACTTTCATTATGTTCCTAGAATAAAGCCACCACATTACATTCCTGCCAGTTATATTTTTCCCATTTCACTGCATATTTGGTATTGTAATACCAAATGGGAATTATAATAAAAGTAAATCAAGATCAATATGAGTTCTGAAAATGAATTAACAACAAAATATATGAGTGCCTTCAGAAATATTTTTTCCTTTTCTTTCAATCTTTCCTGCTCTATTCCCTGGCATAATTTAAATCATCTTACTCTATTTACAAGAAGTTTTAGCTTTTAGTAACTCTTTCACAATACATCAGTGATAGATCCTAATCAAGTCTTGAGTAAAACAGGAATGTCTATTTTGATCCCAAGACTCTAGTATCACAACATAAACACAAAAAATTATAGGAAAATAAGTCTAAGGTCTTAGGGTCATTACATGTATATTTCAAATACCATTTGTAAAACAAATATTTTGAAATCCTCTTCTAATCCTTCTATTGCCTAGAGTGTATGTATGTATATGTATGTATATATATATCTATATATATATTTTTTTTTCTTTTTTTACAGTACTGGGTATTGAATCTGGGGCCTCAGGTTTTCTAGGTAAGTGCTCTACCACTGAGCTACACTCATAGCCCCTTTTTTATTTTTTATTTTTAGAAAAGGTCTCCTTAATAGTTATTGTTGTTAGGTGCTGTTGAGTTGGGTCCAACTCATAGCAATCCTCATAGGGGGATTCAATGGTTGATTATTTCAGGATTGCTTTGGGAGTGGATTGCCACATCCTTCTCTTATTTTTGCCACACTGAGGATCAAACTGAGGGCCTCAGAAAGCATAGACTGGTGCTCTATCAACTCAGCTAAACCCCAGCCCCAATATGTTGTACAGGCTTGTAATAACAGCACTTTAGGAGGGAGGTAAGACGATTATGGATTTGAGGTCAGAGACAGCTTGCAAAACTTAGTGAAACTCTGTCTTAAAATAAAAATAAATAAAACAAAAGGGCTGAGTGGGTTAGCTCAGTGGTAGAGCATTTGCCTGGCGTGTGTTAGCCCCTCCATTCAACTCTCACTACTGGGAAAAAAAAGTAATGTTGAAGAATAAAGTATCAATGTGCTCTATTGAATTTAGGTTTGAGATTTATACAGAATTGTTACAATTTTGGGGGCAGAGAGTAAAGTTTGGGCGTGCGAAGATGTTGGGATTTCCTCAGCCAAAATGAATTTAACATGCTTACACACAATTTCAAAGGAGCATATATTAGAGTTGTAAGTATTTTAAGCCAATCATCAGAAGCCTTATTTTCTTCCCTAGATTTATTCTACAGAAAGATGTAAGATACTGAATCTGATCTCAAATTGCTCAGCAGTGCAAGAGACAAGAAGTATATGTTGTTAGGTGCCTTGGAGTAGTGTCTGACTCATAGTGTCTGACTCAACCCTTACCTGATTTTAGGAAAAGAATGGGACTCAAGAGTATATGTAAACTTTTATTTTGTTTTGGATATAATACTATTTTTCTTTAATTATATTCAAATTGATTTATTATTGATTTATCACAGGGTTTTCTTTGGCTCTTTCAGGATTGCTTTAAGAGTGGTTTGTTATGTCTTTCTTCCATTTTTGTAGTGTGGGGGATTGAACCTGGGTCCTCAGAGAGTACAGAGCAGTGCTCTACCAACTGAGCTAAACCTCAGCCCCAGTGTGTGTGTGTGTGTGTGTGTGTGTGTGTGTGTGTGTGTGTGTGTGTGTGTGTGATTTAATTCACAAGGTAATGGAGACAGGATTAAGAAAGAATCAGTGGGGCCCCATCCATCTTGGGAGAGGAAGAGCAAGTAGGGATGGCTTCTAGGCAGGAAGCATTTAGGGATGCTGAGTGATTTGCCAAAGGTGATACCATTAATTAGTGACAGAATAAGCCCTAGAATCCCATAGTTGCTTTCTTGAGTGTCTAGGTTCTTATTCCACTTAAATAATTAAAATGGCAGAATCTTGGCTGATGCAATATTTTTTCCCCTAACCTGTGTAAGCTCTCTAGGTATACTTCACATTTGTCTGTGGTAAGAGAAAAGTGTCTCCAGAAAGACAGTAATTTTCCTGTTCTATTGTTGCCAAAACTTTTCTCTGCTTTAAATGGTCATTGTTATGATTTGGATATAAAATGCCCTCAAAGGCCCTTAAGACTTGATGCCTACTGGTGGTGCTATTGAGAGGTGATTGGATCATAAGAGCACTAATTTTGCCAATGGATTAAACCATTGATAAGTTCACAGGTGAATGGGTTATTAGGAAGTGGAGCCTGGTTGGAGGAAGTAGGTCACTGGGGGTATGTTTTCAAACAGTGTATCTTGTCCCTGGACACTTCCTGTCTTTATCTCTCTGCTTCCTGGCTGCTAGGAGGTAAGCAACTTTCCTCTGCCAAGATCTTCTGCCATGATATTCTGCCTTCCACAGGCTGAAGAACAATGGAACCAGCTGACCACAGACTGAAAACTTTGAAACTGGGAGCCAAAATAAATCTTTCCTCTCTTAAGTTGTTTTCTCAAGTATTTTGTCACATTGATGGAAAAGTGTCTAACACACTCACCTGTTTCTTAATTTTCTGTTGTCCAGGGACTTTCTTCTGAAGCACACTTCTAAGTGTCTTAGTCTTAGGGAATGTATTCTCTTTCTTTGCTTTCTCATACTTAATATATAAAAGGATAGGGGTAATAGTCAGATGTAATTATTTTCTATTATCAAAGCATGTTAGTCAAAATTAATAATAAGTTTGGCTCATAGGGAACTATATTTAGGAAGGCAAATTTGTTTTAATAAATGAATTCAAAATCAAAGAAACAAATTTTTTCTTAATGAAACAGGTAACCTATCAAGTAGTCAAAGGTTAAAAAATATTGTTATTCTTTTTTTTTCAGAAAAATTTCTCCATAGTAACTGGCACATAAAATTAAACATACTGGATTTTTGTTAATTTTTATTGATTAGTGAAGAAACCAAGAAATAAATATATAATTCATTATATTCATTACTTCATTTGAACCTCAATATAATCAAATCTCTCTTGACTTCTACTTGATAGATTCCCTGGATGAAATACTGTTTCTTCAAACATTTTGCTAGATATTCTCCCCAGTTATTCCCCTGTTATAGAATTCTGCAGGCACATTCTTGAGATGACTTCATGATAGATGGAGTGTATTTCTCTTCTCCATGGATTTGGAGTTGGACTTGGCTGTATGACTTCCTTTGACCAGTGGGATGTTAGTAGATTTGACATAAGTGGAAGCATGCAATGTGTTTACTTGGTTTAGACTGGCTTTCTTGTCCCACCAGTTGAATCATATATTTACCAAGAATCAATGTCTTTGTTCCCATGCCTATATGTTGTGCCTATGTGTATTTACCTAATGTTACATAAGCCAATGAAATATATGTTAGAGAACAGACATCCCTATTGAACTAAGTTGAAGGCTTTTTAAAAATTTGATAAAGGTAAATTAAAAAAAATAAAGTCAAATTGGGTGTTGGTGAGAGTTTTTAAAAGTCTAGGAGAAAAGTATATATAGAAGGATCTTTCATTGAGATGGTTCTATAAGATCTAAGTTCTCTTTCTTCCTTGAAGAAATTAGAACTGGGGGTCTTGAATGATGTAATACATGTGATTTTGTGCAAGAAAGTTAATGCTAGCACTTGGGAGGCTGAGGCAGGAGGAGTTTGAGTTCAGGTCCTGCTTGGGCTACATAGAGACTCTGTCTCAAAGAAGGTGAGCTAAAACTTTAATTATTGGAGATACTTTCAAATATAAGGCCTTGACCTTCACCAAAATATCACTTGTGGAATGTTTGCTTATGTGTTTAAGGTAAAGCAAATGCTTAGTCTCTTCGTATAAATTTTTATTATTCCTTTAACTAGTTTTTCTTATTAATTAAACAAAAATCATCCCTTTTTATTAAGAATGTCATAAATTTGATATAATGATGAAAATTCCTTCCTTCCACTTCAGTGAATATTCTAATGTTGTTAGTATAAATGGTAAGTACCAATATTAGAATAGCATTTTGTTCATAATGAATATTTAAAGAGTAAATTTTCATTTTCATTTGCTCCTCCTCTTTGGATGCTTAGATCCTATTCTATTTATAGTTCTGAAGTTTGGTTGATAATTTTTGTTCTTAAGAAAGACACTCAGTACAGGTCAACTCCCTTTTCATAGCAGTTGACAAAATTTCATCAATCCTGGTTACTTGTGGTTATTTGGATTCTTTTTTAATTGTCACAAAATCACACTCTAGAAACATCTGGGTTTGAACAAATCTATGACTGGAAAAGAAATGTTTGCCATCTCTCTCTTGTTTTCACCTGAATTTTTGGTTGCCACAAATGAAACCACAATGTACATTATTTGCCTGAAACCCTAATCTTTACAAAGTATGCATGAAGCAGAGTCAATTACAGGAACAAAAATATCACTAACATTTTCCATGCATCTGGACTTGGCTTTGGGTTTAGGAGAACTTGGATTTGCTTGAAATTTAGAAGAAAATATTGCACATATTGATTGATGAAACATGCTGCTGGTAGTGAGTTTTGAGATGCTGATGGTCACCTCCTTGGAACAATTCTGAGATGAATGCTTTATGGCATTGTAGGATCAAAAATCAATCTATACGTGATGACGTTCAATCACCACTGACTATGGTTGGAATTGAAAAGAGAGCTCCGATTGGAAAAGCAAGCTTCACACCACATTACCCATAAGTCAATTGCTTTGAGTGCAGACTCTAGCCACACAAGGAAATCCAAGAGCCACTCAGCACCAGATCACCAACAGTTTGGGACAGATGTGAGTAATTTGGAACGAAAGGGAGTTCTGGCTCAGATATTTGGGTTATTCCAATTTTGAAAGTGTCAGTTCTCACCTGGACAGAAAAGGTAGACAAGAGGTGCTTGGCTTTAATAAAGAACGCAGACTCTAGACAGTTTTTAATACAATGGGATTAGCATAGATCCATAAAGCAATGCGTTCAAGACATCAGGCAATGAATAAAGAAAATCAGGCAGTGGCTTTCAAAGAAATTATATATATTCTTCCACTTTGGATTATTCTTTTTCATTAGGGTTTCTTCAGATTTTAAGAGAATGGGGGGACTGAGCTGATTTGTTCCAGGCATATATGAAGAAATTCTTGGTTTGGTGGTATGAAAAAAATGACATGAAATAAGTGTCTGTAGATACAATATATTGGCATTTATAAATATACAGGAGACAACTGAAAAATTGCAGGCTGGTAAAGAATCTTGAAGACCTAAATTTATTCTTGTTCTTATTTAATTAATAAATCAACATCAGAAAATATATCCATGAATTTGGTATAATGTTAGTGATATAAATGATGTCAAGTATGATTGTATTTTAAGATTTTCATTGTAACAACAACAACAACAACAAACCCAAAATGCTATAGCTATGATATCCTGGGAAAGCTGCTAGAATGGAAATGAAAAAACTGAGAATTTGAATCCAGCCTATATTACCCTGTAGTCCTGAGACCTTTGAGAACATATCTGAAGCACCATGTTGTTATCCAAAAACTGTCAATATAACTAACCTTCCCAGAGTTGTTGAGTGTTACAACAAAATACATGAAAGCCGTTCATGTTTTCATAGTACCTTCCATTTGATTAACATTTTAAAATCAATGGAATGATATAAATATTGACTCATTTGGATATTGCTTTAGCACTTAGATATTCCAGTGTCTTCCATTGTGTAGCAAAAATGTTTGCTTTTAATAATAAAGGCATTTGTTGTCTTATAGACAAGAGGCAGCTGTGCCTCTGATACTAGCCGAGAGGGAGGTATGCAAAGGCACTTCATTGAGCTCTGGCCATATCATCTCTGCACAGGTTCAATGACCTTCAACCTCTATAGTTGATAAGCATTCTTGGGAAGGAATGACTTTATTAAACACTGTGCTGACAGGCTGCCCTTTATGAGCTGAGCAGATGGCAGACAATGGTCTCTTTGCCTCTTCCCTCCTACGAGCCCAACTGTCTTTGCCTGGAGAAATCAAAGTGAATAATATATAGCTATTGGTAACAGATAAACACAAACTCTAGCCATTTTCTATTTTAATTGGACCCTCAAGCAGGGGAAGAGGAAGAGAGTGGCAGCTACAGCACTCAGCCTCAGATGTGTGATGCTTCGTCTTCTGCAATGGAAACAAAAGAGTCCTTTATTCTGTTCTCAGCATGGTTATCTTTCACACAGAAAAGGAAGACAACAGTGGATATATAGACTTCATCCTTGTCTGATTTTATTTCATCACATCTCCATTATTTCTTTGCTTTCACATAAATTCTATTCCTAGTGTTTGTGCCTTAGAAACATTTGTAAGTGATTTTATTGATATACTTGCTTAACTGAGAACAAGCCAAACTCAATAGTTAAGCAAATGGGTCTTGGAAGCAGACCTGATTAATTTTCCCCATTTTTAAAGGACATACTGCTTACTGTTGGAAGATACCCCTAAAGACTCAGATGCTTGAACTGCAAATAAATAAATAAATAAATAAATAAATAAATAAATAAATAGGAAATCATACAGTGCCCCTCTCGTGAAGTGAAACAGTTACTCTAACATGATCACTCAGTTCCAGTTAATATGCTAACGTGCTCAGTAATAATGTTATAAAATTTTTCAATTTACTATTACTGAAACACTTAAAATTTCCAAATTTTTGGCATATCTGAGCTTTTAGTAATTTATATGTAGCACAATATAGGAGACTTTGACATTCGTACTCATTGATTTCATCAAAGTTGATGTTCACCCCCAGTCTGAAAGATTGAGGTTTCTTCCTCCCTCTCTCCTAGCTTTCTTGCTTATTTGCTTCCTTCTTTCCTACCTTCCTTCCTTCCTGTCTTCCTTCCTTCCTTCTTTCCTTGGGAAAATAACAACTTCTACAGTACAAGGCTTAAACAGCATATAAGAAGAAAGAACTAACTTTATATGGAGTCTTCTTTTTAGGCCATCTTAAACAAAACAGTCAGCAAACATTCCAGCTCTTTCTTAATTCCGCTTGAGAAAATTATGTTAATATGCAACAGATGATGGCAGTGTTTTAGGATAATCTATCTGCTAAACCACACCAAAGCTATTCATTAAACTTGTTACCTAAGGGATATCTAAACAATTGATGAAGGAACCAGCAATGTCAGTAATTTTCATTTGAAGGGAAAGATATTTTCCTGGTAAATTTCAGCATTAAGATTTCATTTTCTTTACAAAAGGTTAGATTGGGGTGGGCGTGGTGGTACACACCTGTAATCCCAGTGACTTGGGAGGCAGAGGCAGGAGGATCACAATTTCGAGACCAGAGGCAGTCTGCGTAATTTAGCAAGACTCTGTCTCAAACACTAAAAAAAAAAAAAAAAAAAAAAAAAAAAAAAAAAAAAAAAAAAAAAAGAAAGAAAGAAAGAAAGGGGTGAGAGTGCAGCTCAGTGGCCCAGCACTTGCAAAGCATGCAAATGCATGACCTTGGGCTCAACCCCTAGTACTGAAAAAAAGAAAAATAAAATTAGATTGAAGCAGAGAAGAGAAACAAACCACTTATTAGTACTTTTTTGTGCCCACCACACCTGCTCTCTATGACTAATTAGAAATGTAAATTTCTGACCTAAAAAAATTCCCAGTGCCTTCCATTTTCCCTTCCTTTTACACTTTGCCATCCTTGATGAACCTGGCTGAACCCAAATGATAATGGGAGAGGGAATAAGCTATGTCCATTTCTAAGTTTCCAGCATCTCATATCTAGTAACCCAAATTGACTTCTAACTCTGGCAAGTACCTAGTGGGCTTCAATGTCCATGAGATTAGAGAATGGGTGGCCTGCATGCATATCTGGCTCACCTTCATTTAATTCAATAGCCAGAATGACTTTTGACATTGGTACATTTCACCATTTATACAACCCTGGTTGTGGATAATTGGAGGCAGCAGCAAGGGATGAGGAGCAGAATGGGATTTTCACTGTGAGGGCAAAGCCAGTACCTGTCTGCTTCTTTCGCCCTTTTGTTCTGGGCTGGAACTTCATATGTGTTTGAAGAGCAGAATTGTCCTCCACAGGGGTTTTTAAAGATATATTACAATAAAAAAAGATGGCTATTTGAGCAGTTGTATAAGCTAATGTCATGAAAGCTATAATTTGAAATACTATGTGGGTGGAAATGTTGTTTAAGAGTGGAAAGAAAAGATAATTATGGGAACAAAACCCTATCAGACACACATATAAGGAGATACTAATTATATAAGATGGTTAATTTAGGAAATATAGTTGAACTAGGATCACATATCATTATGACTCAGATCTTAAAGCAGCAGTGAAATGACTATAGGCCCTAAGACAGTATGATATACATTTTGGAGGAATAAAAGTAATAATACTAGTAATAGCTAACATTTATTGAGTGTTTAAGGTTTGCTATGTATTGTGCTTTTAAATATTTTATCTGATTTATTCCTTAAAACAAACATTTAAGGTAGGTATTATAATGTCATTTTTCCCATTGGTCAGATAAGACAATTGAGTCATGAGTGGTCACTTTATGTAAGAATCAAGACATTTTGGAGACTGAACCTAGGACTTTCTGACTATAAACTCCTTTGATTTACAAAGATCTTCTTCCCAAAGAATATTACTAAAATTATATAGTTAGAGAGCTTCCCCATGGAGCCAAAGTGTGAGTCCAGAATATTGGCTTCAAGAAAAAAAGGAAGCTAGAAGAAACTTATACCCTTGTCACCTGCATCTGTATAATATCCTTAATTTTTGTTGTTCCTATTCTGGGCCTTGTTGTGTTACTAATCAACTTGAAAACACCAAAAAGTATTGTTTGTTTTCTTTTTTTCTCGCCCTTTATTAGTAAATGTTGGTGGGGTACAGAGTAATATAGCACTGGCTTTTTCTATTAAGCAACTAATACATCACTTTGGGTTACACTTTTATCAACATACAAGGTTTATGGAAACTTTTGACTAATATGTAGTAAAGCTCATATGCATATTTGGGTTATATTCCCCTATTTCATGTACTCATGAAGTTTCATTGTTTATGCTGAGATTATCCTCTCCCCCTTTATCTTTCTACATTGATTCTCCCCCATCCCACCTTCCACAATCTTTGCTTCCCTTTGCTAGTTCTCTCCCTTGACCTTTTTAGTCTTTATATTGTCCCTTCTTTGCTAAGTTTAATTGTGTGTTTTTATATATCAGTTTATGTATAGGATTTTTTCTTCCTTTAAGTAAGATTCAGCTCCCATGTATGAGTGAGAACATATGGTATTTCTCTCAAAAAGTATTCTTTAAAGGATTGCTTAGAAAGCAATAAGAATGGTGTTCTTTAACAAATATTTAATGCAATACCTTTTATGGCTGGACTAAGTCAAAATTAAATTATCTTTAAGATGCTTAAATTAAAGCATTATATAAATGAGTAATTTGGAAGAAATTTCTCCAAGGAGAGGAGAATGACATCAATATTTATGTCTCTTTTGGACTCTAACCCTGTTTCCACTTTTGTCTAGTTTTTCTATGCTCCCCCAAGAAGGTTAGAATCAGAGATGTGGACACCTATGTCTCTATACTTACAGTGTCTTTCCTCATGTTAAGACCAATCCTATTTCATCTCTTCAAAAATGTATTCACTTGTTTCAGCACAATGGTTTCAATTTTTTTAGCATCTCAAATATTTATACCAATTTGTCTGCAGCAAGTATCAGTGACAGGCGGAGATAAAGTATTATTTATGCTGAGATACCCAATTTATACTTGTTTGTCTGCTTTCTTGAAAGATGATCCTTTGGAAAATAAAATATAACATTTATCATGGTTTGCTTGAGTATGAGAGGTGGAGCTTCTGTCTTTGCTGTGACCCAGTTAGTTCATATAGCAGAGACTTCCGAGCCCCCTCCATTATATTTCCCCTCAACACTCACCCTTGAAGCTCCAGCACAGGAGAGACATTTGCAAACCATTGTTTGAATGCAGAATAGGGCTAAGAGAAATCATCTTAAATAGTCTTGGAAAATCTACCTTCTATAAATCGGGGCTTGTTTCAAAGCCAGTAGGCAAGAGTCATTATGGTTTTGGGATCTTCATGTGCAATATCATGTGTTACTATGTATTTGGGGATGAGAAGTCTGTGGAGAGCACACAAGATGCCTGATGGGGTTTCAAAGGGAGGGAAATTATCTATATTTAAGCCATAGCATAACACTACTACTGATGAAATATTTTGAAGATAATTTAATTTATTGAATTATTTGACAAATATTTGTCAAGTACCTCCCACCAGACCCCTTTGCACTCCTTGATTTTTAACTCAAGTTTAATGGACTATTTCATTTGAACAAATTCTTAAGATCATCTTCGAGCTAAGTTTGATTTTATTAAGCTGTTTAGTCTGGGGTTTCCCATCTTTCTGCTTTGCATGGTGCTATGGCCATTGATTGCCTGCAGCCATACCACTGTGGCGTTCGATCCCATCAGATCTTGGAAGCTAAGCAAGGTCGGGCCTGGTTAGTACTGGAATGGGAGACTGCCTGGGAACACCAGGTGCTGTAGGCTTGGGAGAAGGACACCGTAATTCACCTCCCCCCCAAAAAAACACACAAACAACAACAACAACAACAAAACAATCAGCAATTGAGAACCCTAGGAATAGCAGAGAAGCACTAACTATAGTGTTTCACTATAGTTTTATGTAGGGTCACTACAAGTCAGATACCGACTCAACTGTGCCTGACAACAACAACAACAACATGTGATTAACTGCTGGTTTTGGAACTTTCTTGCCAGTGACTTGGAGGTCACACTATGGTATATGTAATTTGTTATGTTAGTTTCTTGTTGAACACTCACATTAAGTTGAAAACCCTAAGGAGGGCTGATACCACAGAAAAGTTTTCAGCACAGTGGGTCACAATAATGAAATCCCCTTTGCCTCACATTTGTTATGTACCACTGTTAGAACTCATAAGGAAACCAGATTGGGGTGTGGCCTTTTTATGAATATAGGCTTGATATGTGGCAAACCCTAGGATGGGAGTTTAGTTAATCTTGTTTTAAAGCAGTTATTCACCTTCTGGGCTGGGGTTTAGCTCAGTTGGTAGAGCATTCTTCTGCACTTTCTGAGGACCCAGGTTTGATCCCCAACACCTCAAAAATGGGAGAAGGATGTGGCAATCCACTCCTGAAGCAATCCCAAAACAATCAGCCATTGAAAACCCTATGAGGGTCGCTATGATTTGGACCCAACTTGATGGAACATAACAACAACATTCAACTTCTATTTTGGTTCATTAGGTTGAAAAGAAACATCTCTATGAATGATATGATAAAAAGAGAATGGAGAATCATTTCCCCCTTTTTGTCTTTGATCATTTACTCAATTGATGAATTTTGTTCTGGTACACACATTGTGTAGGTGACTTTGTGCTAAATGCTGTTAGTTATTTAAAAACAGAAGACTAAGTTTTAATGTGTAAGGAGCAAGGTGGTATTGTCCAGGTAAAACTAAAACAATTTAAAAAATCCTGATTGATGTACAAGTGCATGCTAACATTTATCCTTCAAAGGTGATAAGCAACTAACTCATAATTCTTCATTGCAAGCAAAAGAAGCCGAGTCTATTAAACTAAGTAAATGTGGATTTGATTGTAAGTTTACTGAGTAGTTCATAGAATTATTGGTAGAACAAAAGAATAGAACCTAAAATAAGCTCTCTGAATAAGTCTTAACAGTATGCCTTTCTAAACACATCCACTGAGTAAACTGCTGCCCCTGCTGCCAAACACCAGATTTTAGAGTTGTTATGACTAGAAATTCTCCACCAGACACTCAAGCTTGCATCAGCCACAATACCTGCTGCCATGGAAAAAGAGAGCTCTTCATCCCTTCCCTTTTGTGACAGTAGCTCCTAGGTCAAAGTCAAGCTTGTGTGAATCTGATTGGAAGAACATTGGTCAATGTCTGATTCCTAGCTGAAAGAGATGCTATAAAAAAAAGTGAGTTTTTCCATTTTGCAAAAGCTGGCATTTACTATGCACTAAAAGCTAATAACTATGGCAAGGTAGCATAAATAAGTGATGAATTGTAGCTACAAGAATTAAAGTAAACATTTATTTCCTAAGTTTATTGATGTGTATCTGCTTATGCTGAATATGGCCAAAGAATTATAGGCTTCATGTTTCTGGTCTATTTGTTTTCTTATACTTGGGTTCAAATCCAGGGGCTTATATATGCTTTGCAAGGGCTATACCACTGAGCTGCACCCCAGCCCATTTTCACTCTTATTTTGAGACAGGGTTTCTGTAAGTAATGTAGGCTGATTATGGCATGTGATCCTCCTGCCTCCACCTCCCAAGTCACTGGTTTATAGGCATGAGCCACCATGTCCAATCTGGTCTGTTCTTTATAGGATTATATCTGGCAAGCCATACAATTTTTAATCCTTCTAACTAATTTTTTTTAAATGTGAGGAGGTCTAACTATTTCATATGCATTTTCCCTTATTAGAAACACACAGAAAACTACTGGATTGAGGTATTGTCACTGGAAAAATATTTTTTCCTGAGTTTCATATGTGCTATGCAAAACATTCTAGCAGATCATAGGAAAATCTCTTGTGAAAAAACAGCATTCACAATGGTAGTGAAATATTTCAACTTTTCAAATTATATTAAAAAGGGGGAATGCCTAGAAGACGTTTTGTGGAGCATCACCAATATTAAGTGGCATAATAGAGTACACAGAATCTGAAAAAAATATGGACACCTCAATATAAACAGATATATAGCTTGGGATATGTTCTAAAGCTTCCATATGGTCCTTATATTGAACAAAGTAAAAATGTACAAATGGGATAGATCTTTACAAATATTAGAAGAAAAGTGATTTTTGATCATTAGAAACAATAACATACTCAGGCCAAATCATTTAATATTTTACAGGTATACTCAAAAAAAGTTACTGTATAAGTGTTCAAAGGAAAATTCTTCTTTGCCTAATGCAGAAATGATTTTGTTTAAAGGAATTACCTCTCTGGATAGACATATTCAAAACAATATTCTTAATTCTAGTTTAAGTTCAAAGCTATTTTTCAGGAGGTACCACCACCAACAACAGTAACTTCAGAGTAAGCAGAAATCATTTTATCCAACTTGAAAAGACTAGTTAGCATGAGGAAGGACAACAGTTCAGGGACTGAGTCTTTTCTCCTAAGACATATATTACTGTTTGGCTAGGAGACTCAATTTATATCCATATAGCTAGGGCTTTATGGTCTAAGGACTATTGAACTCCAAGACTTGTGGATTATGTCCCAATTACCACAACACCTGCACTGAATTGGATGGTTTTGCTTCATTTACACCATTTTGCAATGTTCAATAACCTTCCACAGGACTCGTTCCGTTCCTCATTGGTGGTTTGAAGATCTACCACATGAGCAACAAATAACTCAACAAAGTACTAGAGTTGGTGAATCAAGCATAACAGCTTCCTCAGTGCTTGCAAATGCATTTAGTCTTTTCATCTCCTGTGATCTAAGAACCAGTTCCTGACAATGTGACATGTCCATTGGCGCATGAGAAGAGTGTCTACATTTTTCTCCATTGGTGTTTCTTGTTCCATTGGCTTAGTTAAAACCCATTCCCAGGAGAGTTTATGCTGGAAAAACACAAATGACAAAAATCAATGATTTTTCTACTGCTCCC
Organism: Pedetes capensis; assembly: GCA_007922755.1. Taxonomy (NCBI): domain Eukaryota; kingdom Metazoa; phylum Chordata; class Mammalia; order Rodentia; family Pedetidae; genus Pedetes; species Pedetes capensis. The sequence goes on from VMDO01007823.1 coordinate 69,211, forward strand.
ACAGTTTTTCGCAGATGTCTTTGGGCCATCTGCAGTGCCTTAGGAGACACTCAATAGACACTGTGGTGGCCCTGGCCTCCACCCAGGCTTCAGCTAACTCATCTCTGCATTTATCCTTAAAAATCAGGACTTGCATTGATTTTACTTTAAAAAGATTTCTAGTTTAAAGAAAGAAAGAAAAAAAAAGAAAGAAAAGAAAAGAAAAAAAAAAAAAAAAGAAATTACTACCATAAAGAAATACCTGCAGCCATACCACTGTGGCATCCAATCCCTTCATATCTTGGAACCTAAGCAGGGTTGGGCCTGGTTAGTACTCGGATAGGAGACTCCTGGGAACACTAGGTGCTGTAGGCTTAGGAGAAGGACCCAGCAACCTACTCCCAAAAAACAATCAGCCATTGAAAACTCTATGAATAGCAGAGAAACACTAACAATAGTGTTTTGCCTGTTGTATGTTGGGTCGCTGTGAATAGGACACTGACTTGATGGCACCTAACACCACCATAAAGAAAATTTTTAAAAGACCATTTATTTATTTTAAAACTTTTTATTCCAAATGTTTTTTGCTTCTATAATAATAGCTAATTCATGCTGATCAGGCACTTTTCTAAGTGATTTTCATACATTAAATTCATTTAATGTTTAAAACAACCCATAACCTAGGCCCTGTTTCTAGCCTCGCCTTTATAGGGAGAAGATACAGGAACAGAGTTTTGAAGTCTATTCATAGTTACACATCCATTATTTGACAAGTTGGGAGTTGATCTCCAACAGCCTAGTTTCAGATTCTATCGTTTAATTTACCTTGTTACCTACTTCTCTGCTACATGCCATTCTATGTTATATTCCTTCTTCTTCTTCTTTTTTTTTTTCTAACGGTACTGGGGGTTGAACCCAGGGCCTTGCACTTGCATGCTCTGCAAGTGCTGAGCCACTGAACTGCACCCTCAGCCCATTTTTCTACTTTTTGAGATAGGGTCTCACTAAGTTATGCAGACTGCCTCTCGTCTCGAACTTGCGATCCTCCTGCCATGGCCTCCTGAGCCACTGGGATTACAGGTGCGCCACCACGCTGGCTGTTCCTTTTACTTCTTACAGTGTACTTTTGAACAATGATATGATTTTTGATTTAAATGAAACTCTTAACAGGTAGAAACTTGCTATGGATTTTAGAATTAAATTCTTTGATGATTCAACTGAGCATCCTGTCTGATTGTTATTTTTATCAACACATTCCTAGTTTATTAAAATGCATTTATAATGAAATATAGAGGAGGATTTATTAGCATGACAGGATTATTTCCCCAAATCCTTTTAAGAGTGATCATTATAAGCCTATTATAAAGTAAGTGCTTTATGCTTTTCTCATACTTACATATATCATGTGTTACGATTCAGTAGAAGCTGGTCTTCTTTCTATTTATATTTCTCTCTCTCTTCCAAGAATGTACCTTTCAGTTTTCCCAGGATCTGTGTATCTGCCCAGATCAAAAGTGCTGCTCATAAAACAATTATTTGTGATGAAATTAAATTATCTGAGTATAATCATTTAAAATTTCCACATTTATTCATTGATTTAATCAAACTTCTTGTAAATAAATTCTTTTCTCATCTTTCAGACTGTTGTGGTAGTTGGACTGGAATTCAGTCGATTGTAGATGAATGAGTGCAGAAATGTTCTGATCTTTCTACCTTTCTCCTTTGGCGTTGCCATTCTTTCTTCTTGTCAGGACTTTCCTGAAGGAACCAGAAAGGGATTTCTCATTTCTCAAGGAAGCTTATAACCCAGTGAAATCATTCTGGATAGTTTTCTCTTTCAGTACTACAAGTTTGGAATTATTAGTCATTGTAATGTGAAGAGCATTAATCTTCATTCCAGCATGTCAATAAATGTGCCTTGAATAAGTCGATGAATAATGATGCCTTGAAGTAAGTATTATGGCTTCCCATTTTCTATGTAAGGAAAAGGGGTTATATAACTTGCCTAAACTTCCAGGCTGCTGGTGACTATTAGGAGTTTGTTCTGACAACAAGAATCACCTGACTAGTAAAACTGGTATGCTATTTCTCTTCAGTTTAATCTTCAGGAGGATGGAATATGAATACAGATGTATTTAGACATATTGTAGCTGAAGTAGCAAAAGGAAAATAGCATCGTTTCTCCTTGATAGAATCCCTCAATTATATGTGAGGGTTGCTATTAAGCATTCTTTATCATGAGGTAGATATGGTTCTATGACTGGCTGTAAAAATTCTTCGCCACAGGGACTTTCTTACATAATAAAAAGATTTTTCCCCATCCCCCAACTTTAAATTCTCTCATTTGAAAAAATTCAAAAGCATATGTTTATTTTGTAGCACAGACCAGTAGATGGCAGCAAAACCCCACCTTAGACCCCTGGAACGTCACCTCAGCGCTTCCTGCACACTGTGAAGCCAAAGGCAGCTTTAAAAAATATCATCATCCACTTCCTTACCTGATACATTGGAGAGGCTGATTTTCCAGGTCACACATGTCTTATTACTTTTGAAAATAATCATGCGGAAAGGCTTTTCGTTGTGTTTGTTGCTAGATATCTGCACAGTGATGACTCTCAAGCCAATATCAAAGGAATAGCAAGGAAGAAAGAAAAGACAAGACAGCCCAGGAGAAGTACAAATAATTTCCATTAAGAATGTTCTTCTTGGGTTTTCGCTTTGGTTTTATTGTTTGTGATTCTCGGGGGTTGAACCCAGGGCCTTGCACATACTTTGCAAGCTCTGCATTGCTATACTCCCAAGTGCCCCCTTTTTAACTTTTTTTGTTTGTTTGTTTTTATCTTGAGACAGGGTTTCACTAAGTTACACAGTCTGCCTCTGACCTCAAATTTGCAATCCTCTTGCCTTCACCTCAGGCTTGTGCCTTGGTCCTCACAGATTTTCAAAGACATTGTCATCACCAAATCTGATCAGTGAAGCAGTCTTGTTCATTAACTATTTATTTTTCTGTCTTCTCTATCTCATCTTTCTCACCATCGAAACAAACAAAATCCAACTTTGGGAGAATTCCCTATTAAGAATATCTGGAGAAAAACATTTCTTAACATGTTTTGCTATCAGAAATGATACACAGCTGTAGTGTAAACCATGGTACAGCAAAAGGATTCTTTTCTTTTAATTAGAATTTTCTCTTTGAAGGATGTTACACATAACATTTAGCATTTTGAAGTAATATTTATTTGATTTTCAGCCTATTGCTGGCTCACTTATCTGGGCCAATGTGCTTTGGATTTTATGTATAGCAGAGTGTGATTGGTCTGAATTTGAAAAACATTGATTCTCTGAGCTAGGGGAGAGAGATCTCCTGTATAGGTGCAGTGTTGCTATTGTCTAGCTATTTGACAAACAAATTATGTCTCAAAGGCTTTGCACCATTGTCTGTAGAATGGGAATGAGTGTATTTTATATAACCATTATGAGGATTATATAAAATTAAATGAGTTAATGCAGTGAAATCCTTATCTTAGTACATGTTAAAATTTCACTGTTATGTGAACTGAATTGAGACTAATGGTAGTTAGGATTAAATGTCCATGATTTTAAATGTCCATGATTCCATTAGTTTCTTCCTTTTCAACTTCATGGGATGACACTTTAAAGATGCTTAGGTGACCTGGGCATGGTGGTGCAGTCTGTATTCCCAGAAGCTCTGGAGGCGGAGGCAGGACCATTGCAGATTGGAGGCCAGAGGCAGCCTACATAATTTACCCCGACCTTGTCTCAAGGTGTTGTTGTTGTTGTTGTTAGGTGCAGTTGAGTCGGTGTCTGATTCATGTTGTTGTTGTTGTTGGGTGCCGTTGAGTCCTGTCTGACTCATAGCGACCCTCATGGGGTTTTCAATGGCTGATTATATCAAGATTACCTCAGGAGTGGATTGTCACATCCATCTCCCATTTATGTGATGCTGGGAATTGAACCTGGAAACTCAGAGACTGCAGAGCAGCATGCTACCAACTGCACTAAATCCTAGCCCCGTCTGATTCATTGTTGTTGTTGTTAGGTGCTGTCGAGTCGGTATCCGACTCATAGCGACCCTCATAGGGTTTTCAATGGATGACTGTTTCGGGATTGCCTTGGGAGTGGATTGCCAGGTCCTTCTCCCATTTTTGCGGTGCTGGGAATTGAACTCGGGACCTCAGAGACTGCAGCACAGCGCTCTACCCACTGAGCTAAATCCCAGCCCCGGAAACCCTATATTCAACAGATGAAACACTATTGTCACTGTTTCTCTGCTATTCATAGGGTTTTCAATGACTGATTGATTTTTGGGAGTGGGTTGCAGGGTCCTTCTCCCAAGCCTACAGCACCTGGTATTCCCAGGCAGTTTCCCATCCAAGTACTAACCAGGCCCGACCCTGCTTAGCTACTGAGATCTGACAGGATAAGATACACAGTGGTATAGCTGCAGGCTATCTCAAGATAGGAGAGTTAAAAAGTGAACTAGAGGTGTAGCCCAGTGTTGGAGCACTTGCTTTTGCAAGCACAAGGCTCTGGTTTCTAGCTCCCCAGTACAGGAAAGAAAAAATGCTTGGGAGAAAATGTTCTAGAGGATGAGAGTTTGTTTTATTTGCCATGGAGAAGTCTTCTTGTTATGACTAATAGGTGGTTACGGGTCATCTTTGCCAAAATTTCATCATCCATCAATGAAACGTAATGGAAAAGAGAAGAAAAATGATACTATGCAGAAGAGGAGAAAAAAAAAAAAAGGTCTGGGGGAATAGAAAGAATATTATCATCATTATCTGTCCTTGATCCTTGGAAAATTGTCCAGAATCTATAAATGACCTGATGATTGAAAGCTTTAAAAACTAGATATACTGCCATATGATAGTCTGTTATATTTTTAATTTTGTCATTTATTTTGTAATTAAATCCTGTATCAGGAAATCAGCTCATTCTCTCACCAATGACAGGCCAGAAAACCTATCTTAACTGCTTCAGTATTTTTCCTAGTGTTTTGGAGCAATCCATCCTTTTGAAGGCATAATATTTTATAAACATTATCACCTTGCCTCTTCATAACACTCAAGTGAGCAGGTATCTTAAGTTCCATTTTGCTGATGAGAAAACAGATTCAGAAAGACTGATTTGCCAAGGTTTGCCTGATTCTGGAGGGAAGATAGGCTACTAGAGATTTGTGAGTTTCTCTTATTATCAGGGTTGCTCTCCTGTTCCTGTGGCAACTAGTACAATTAAGAAGTAGTGGCCAAGTGTGAGTCTTTGAAGGTGAAGTGACTGCTTGGTTTCCAATCTCCATTGCCATTCCCAGGCTCTGTGCTTGCAGTCATTTTATGTCAGGCAGGATGATTTTGGTAGTCACCTTGGTTGAGGGTGGATCTAGTTTTACTGCTTAACAGTGATTGTAGTTCATCTTTGTTCAGCTATCAGTGAGTATTTATAAAAAATAGAGTAAGTTATAGCCTGAAAAATAGAAAACAGAATGCTTTTGATAAACAAAGACTTTGAAGAAAACAAGAAAGTCATAATCATCATTTTATGCACTAAAGAAATACAGAGAAAACTGCCCAGTATCTGAGTAAAAGGGAAATCAAGGCCAGCTTTGAGTCAAATGCTGGCTTAAAGCCTGACTTCTAACCAGCCATGTAAGTTGGTGACCTCCAAGAGCCTCTCCATCTTGAAATGGAAATGGTAACAGAACATCTGTCACAGAGTTGTTTTAAGTACAAAACAAGCTTGTTGTTGTTGTTGTTAGGTGCCGTGGAGTCGGTATCCGACTCATAGTGACCTTCATAGGGTTTTCAATGGCTGAGTGCCTCGGGATTGCCTTGGGAGTGGATTGCCAGGCCCTTCTCCCATTTTTGCGGTGCTGGGAATTGAACTCGGGGCCTCAGAGACTGCAGCGCAGTGCTCTACCCACTGAGCTAAATCCCAGCTCACAAAACAAGCTTAGGCATAGTAAAATGCTTACCATGGTGCTGTCTTATAGAAGGTGCTTGATGATACAGGTTAGTGATTACAATTACTCCTTGATACTACCACTACTACTATAGCTGTCTTGGTGAGAACTTGCAGTGCCTGCCAAGAATTGAGGGCTAATTTGGCATTGAATATTCAGCTTGTTCATACTTAGTGTAATCAATAGCAAATTTTCCAAATTTCAACAAAAGTGCTTTCTTAAAAAATTTTAAATAAAATGGTTCTATAGCAAGTAGAGTGTTTCAGTTCTATCTTTATCTTGGCCTGAAGCTTAAAACACATTCATGGGATATGTGTGCAATCATTGCCTCTCTTTGCTAGTTATTGGTTATGAATTGAATCTCCTGCTTCTAGAGATGATGTTGATAATGATAATAACACAATTATGACGCAGGATTCTGACCAATTTTCTCAAAATGAATGCTCTGTGTAAAGGTAAAAGATATGGCTAATGTTTTGAAAGTTGGATGTTATTTTTTATTGAACCATGGGAACTTTTGATTCAGTATTTCCTTACCTAAAAGATGTGAGGTTGGTACTGGTTCAAGCTACCATTTTTTTTTCAGCATTTATCCCACTCCAGATGTTGGGGTAAGCATATTGTTTACACATCCTTATTAAACTGACAGGGAACTTGTGTAGTACATCTTATTTATGTTTTACAAAGGTGGAAGCTGAAGCTTAACATGTAATAAGCAGCTCAAGGTCTTGTGGCCAGCACATGATTTGCACGTAGATTTTCTGACTGTGAAGCTTGTGTTTATAACAACTGCACAAATATAACGTTACTATGAAGATCTCTTTCATCTCTAACATCCCGAGATTGCATTTAAAGTACTCCTTACTGTAGTAGGTAAAAATGTTTTGACATATGCCTTCAGCTTGAGGGGGAACAAGACAATTTAAAGAAAATAAACATAGTGTATCAGGTATAAATTTACACATTACCACTCAGGGGGATAGAAATATAACTTTTTAGTTTTCTATACCTCAGTTCCATTTTGCTCTCAATTTCCCTCAAGCTTCCTAAAGCAGAAAACATATTACATGGTATTCTGGTATACTTAGTCCAAACTAGGTGAATTTCAAGTCAAATTTAAGCACTATTTTAGCCATTAATTTAGTTTAACACATCCCCACCCTTAAGGGGAAACTGTGTTTCAGGTTTCTGATACATCACTTTCATCCATTGTTTTTCTTTCTCTGTGTTATTGGCTTCTGGGAAAAGCTATAACTTCTCATCATTGAGGAAGGGAGAGGCATCTCTTGTCAGTGCAGACCTTCTGGTTCCTGGCTAGCCACTTTGGGTAACGAAATTTGGTTACTTGACTTATGACATGGTATGATATCTGCTATGGATAAACAGGTTTCATGAGCTGCACCTTCTTTGTTCTTACTGTACACATAGTTCAGTGGCTTTTAGTCTTATTTCTCTCTCATAGGGGTATGGGAACTACTGGCTCTACTGCATCTCATGATGAGCTGGCCAGCAGAGGATAGGAGAACTCCCTGAGTCCCTGCTTCTGTCTTATCATACCACCACGTTCTTTCAGCTCCATGATGACTGTGTCATGTTGTTGTGCTTCCATACTCTAGGCCAAAAATGTAGTGATTCAGAGTCAGATCAGTCCAGAAGTAGCATTTAACCCTTGACTTGCTCCTGCTAAAGCTCCCTCTGTTTCTCCAGCCTACTACATCTACTCTGTCTTGGGCTGGGAAGAGCTTTTACTTTTATTTATGAGGAGGAACTTTTTTCATATCATATCTTATCTGTTTTCTAATCTATAGTTATTTTATGATCATGCCTAAATGCTTTGCTTTTATTAGGTAAAAGTGCAGCTTTCTGAGTTTTCAGGAAACCATTTTCTCTTATATTAAGACTTGCTTTCAGGAATATTGTTTAATTATGGATCTGTGGACATCTACTCTGATGAAATAAAAACTTTGTAATGGCTCCCTTATACTTGGCATGTTTATCCAGCCCTGGAAACAATTACAGATACCTTGACTATAATTCATTGAATGGCAGCAGTCTTTGGGAGAGTTGAAAAGAAGCAAGTGTCCCAAGGCCTGCAGCTGTACCACTGTGCCATCTGATCCCGTCAGACCTCAGAAGCTAAGCAGGGTCGGACCTGGTTAATACTTGGATGGGAGACCGCTTGGGAATATCAGATACTGTAGGTTTGGAAGAAGGACCTGGTATCCCACTCTCTAAAAACAGTCAACCATTGAAAACCCCCATGAATAGCAGAGAAGCACTGACAACAGTATTTGTTCATCTGTTGTACATGGGGTCACTATGAGTTGGACACCAACTTGATGGCACCTAACAACAACAACAAGATTCCCAAAAATGTCAGAGAACTGTAGCCCCACTAAGCTTTATGCTCATCCTCTACTGTGCAGAGATTTTCCTGGAAAAAGAATGCTCATCTTCTCTTAATATTTCCTGTATATCCTTGTATGTAAGTGTACCTGCATTACTGATGCTAACCAGTGAAATGCGAAAGAAATATTGTATTTCAGTTTTAAGTTGACATGACTAATACATGGGTCTTCTCTCTGTGTCCACAAGCTGAATGTCAACATTGGTAGTGACTTTGGGACCTTGTGTTAATATTGATTGATCCTTTGTACAAACTATATGGCATGGCCAATCCCTGCACATCTTCCTGTTTACTGAAAAATAAACCTACTTGTGTGTAGGCAGTTGAGACATAGGGGTTAATTTCCTATATCAGCTGGTGCTACTATAACTAATAAAGCAAGATCAAAGAGACATTAGTACAACATATTTTTAAAAATTATTCCTATTATAATTTCCAGGTAAAATTTCCTTAAAGGAATCAAGGTACCTCCAGCATGGAAAGAAAATGTTATTCCTTCCACTCACTATTTGGACTACACATACCTATTATACTTTGATATTGGGTATAAGTCAGGGGTTGGATAACTCTAGCCCATAGCCTGTTTTTATATGGTTTATGGGCTAATAATGGTTTTTACATTTTAAATCAGCTTTAAAAACAAAACAAAACAAAACAAAGAAGAATATGTGGCAGAAATCATACATTTCTGGTCCTTTACTGAAAATTTGTCATCCTCTAGAGTCAACGGTAGAGAAACCAATGAATTCAACCTCCACTATATAAAGAATACTTCTCTGAAAAAAAATCAAATAGTCTATTCTAGAATGAACTCTGATATTGTGATTTAGACCTTTGAAACTCATAAGAGCTGTATGGAAATTGTGCATTTGACCTAATAACACTGGTGGAAAAGTAGAAAGATTTGTTCAATCTTCATTTCCTATGTCTAAACGGCTAAAAGCAGCTTGACTTGTTCATATAATTGACTGATTATTTTTGAAACTGATAGTAAATTTGGTACTATCCAGACATAGTCCAGAGAAGAGAAATTGTTCATTCTTGTTTATTTTGGATTGGTGGCTCCCTAAACCAAGGCCAATGACTCTTGGATTTATAGGGTGGATGAAACATTTTCAACACTTCAGTAAGGAAAGAAATTCTCTGGAGATGTGAATAACCGAAACATAGTAATGTTCTTTTCTTCCTCTAGTTATAGTCTCAGAAAAGCCAAGCACATTTGTCCAGAACAATCTAGATGAGCCATCAGGCTTCTAAATTTATTATAAATATATGATTTTCAGTAGATTTGTAGCTAAACCTGCCCATTTTGTCCCTAGGGTCATTGATAATTATTAAGAGGCTGTACTTGTTGCTTCCTAAGGGGACCAAAATCAAGACTGTATTATGATTAAGCGTCTGCCCTGATATGTGCCAGTGAGCAAGATTTGTTTAAGTTGGCAGATTTTAATGCTTGTATGAAATATTTTTTATTTTCATGCCTCTAATTATGTTATGATTAAGTTACATCCACTGGAGTGTAATTATCTATTGCATAATACTTTTTATATGTGAGTCCCCAGAAATTTGTCACTTCAATAGTGCTGACTGAGAGCTTGCTGCACCTTCTTAATGATAAAACTTTCTTTGACACAGTTCAGTTTATCTTCTTTTCCCTAGAAACTCTGTAATAATAATTTTCAAAAGAATAAAATCTTAGCCTGGGGTGTTTATCTTGCAGATAGGCTTTATTTCATCTGGACTTTATGAATTCTGGGGGCAATCAAGACTATAGTGGGTCCCGAGTGGGAAGGGCCCCACTCAACCATAGGAGTAGGCAGCTTCTCCAAGAGATGGCAGTGAGAGTTCATTTTCATTTTTATTTCTGTGTTGGTAACTTTGAGTTTTTCCAGAGTCACAAACCAATGGAATTCTGAGAGATGTTTCATAATAGACACTACCTTTTTCTTCTACTCCTATATGTTATTTCCTTCTGTGTTGTAGATAGCTACACAATTTTCTTAGCCTCAGAGACTCTGGGGCTTTCCATGAGTTCATTGAATGGGGAGAGTAAAGGTTTTCTCCAAATCATCCCAAACTTGATTCCCCTCAGTCTCTTCTCCACAGTTCATTCTGAGTTCCATGATGGTAAAGGCTATGCCTGTCTTTCCCATCATTTTCTTCCGAAGAGTCTAGCATAGTGCCCAACAGATATCTGCTAAAAGGCAGATATTTCTCCCTGGTGACTTCTGAATGTCTTCTCATTTTATCTCTCTTGATTTTTTTTTTGTATTTCTGAAAAGTAAATAGATTACATATACTTTTAATTATTTTACTGCTCTAATATCATACTAATTTAAATGTGTACCTTATGATTAGTTTATTTTATGAATCCATTCAGTCATTCAGAAAATATTTATTATGCAGCTACTATGGGCTGGATTTAGCTCAGTTGGTGGAGCACTGTGCTGCAGTCTCTGAGGTCCTGAGTTCAATTCCCAGTACTGCAAAAATGGGAGAAGGACCTGGCAATCCACTCCCAAGGCAATCTTGAAACAGTCCGCCATTGAAAACCCTATGAGCATCGCTATGAGTCAGATACCAACTCGATGGCACCTAACAACAACAACAACATGTGCCAAGTAGTGTTCACAATGGAACGGATCTGCGATCTCATGGAACTTCCATTTTTATTGTGAGAGAAACAAAAGCAAATAAGCCACAGAAGTATTAGAGATGAATGTGCTGAAGTGAATGAAGCAGGACTCTGTGAATGAGGATTGTTGAGGTGATTTTAGATTGGGGTTTGGAGAAAGCCTCTCTAAGAAAGTGGGATAGATCAGAGGGACCCAACTCTTTTGAATACTTGACTAGGGATTAAGCACCGTTAAGTGTCACTGAGAATGTTAGTTTTCTATTGAGTTTACATTAATTATATATATTTTTTCAGTATTGAGAGTTGAACCCAGGGCCTGGGACATGTTAGGCAAATACTCCACTATTAAGCCTCACCCCAAACCCTCTTTTTATTTTGATACAAGTTTTACTTAAGTTATGGAGGCTGCTTCTGGCCTTGAACTTGCAATCCTCATGCCTCAGCCTCCCAAGTGGCTGGGATTACAGGTGTGCACCACAGTGCCTGGCACATTAAGTCTTTTTCACAAGCAATCTGTGATATTTTTTTCTGTGAATGAAGAAGCCATCACAAGTGGGCCATTCAAAAGACCCTTCCATTATACCTAGCAGCCTTGAATGAGAAACTGTTCTGGGACAAGAGACATTGTAATCAAGGCTGCTGAAGACAGGACTCTCCCTTAGGAGGCCTTGTTCTAGGCACAGGATTCCCTAGTGCTAGAAATCTTCACTCCAAGCAAGACAAATCTGGATGAACTTTGGATGAACCTGCCTGCAGCTACTTCAGAAAGCCTCATTGCTGGCTGCTCTGGACCTTGTAGAGGATGGTCAATCAGGTCTAAAGGAGGAAGAACACTTTCCTAGAGACTCAGTAAGAAGCTTGTAATTGACAGATGGGAGGGCTGTACCTACATTTGGCTGTGATTGGTCTTGATGAAGATGGAAGTTGTGCTATGATTGGTGTGATTTACAATTACCACATTTGCATGCTACACCCATGCCATACCCACTCCTGGCTATATAACCAGGCTGTTGATGCTGTTCAGGTCACTTTCCTAGTTAGCCATGAGACACCTTCCCTACACCTTGGCCCCCAATGTTATAACATTAATCCCAATAAAGGGTTTTTCTCATGTGTGATCTTCTCTTTGTCTGCTTATGATTTTTTAAAAATCCTAAGTAGGGTGGACTGAGCTGGAAATGAGGAGGGTGGCAAAAGAGCAGCAGCAATAGACAGTGGCAATACTTGTGAGAAGACAGCTAGAAGATGTCCAGAGGTTGACCTGAGGCAGAAACTAGGGGCGGCAGAGGTGGCAGAGTCAAAGAAGGACTGTGAAAGTATAGAGAGAGTGAGAGAAGGTGAGATCTGAGACTACAGAAGGTGGAAGGCTGTGAAGAGCCAAGGGTGAAAGCCTAAAATGTTAGTTGCTGGAAGAGTTCCTGGGAGCTACCCAGCCTTAAAGGCCAATGGTCCTGACACACAAGGCTTAAGAGCTGCTGTAACACTAGGTGACACTGACTCCTGCCAATACTACTGTTGCTAGCTGCTGCTTAGAATGGAAGATTTCACTAGCTGTCCAGTGAAAGATCTCAAGGCAGAGACAAGAACGACACATTTAAAGAAGGCCAATGGAGCTGAAACATAGGGAACAAATTAAAAGAAGCAGCTTTGAGCTTCTGCTATTTGGAGGTGGATAGTTGAGTGTTAAAATAGAGTAGGGACACTCTAAAAGTAAGACTGATAATTCATCGTGGAAACACTAGTATGAATGGTTTTTGGAATACATTCTTGGTGACCAAAGGTTAAAAATTAATTCTCAACCTTAGTCCATCTTCTACATTAACAGTCTTGAAAGCAAAATAAACTTGGCATCTAATCCAGAGCACTGCAAAATATCCTTAAAGAAGGATCAGCAAATTGAAAGAAAGAAAGAAAGAAAGAAAGAAAGAAAGAAAGAAAGAATTAAACAGCATTTAATCCAAAATAGATTCACAGGGGAAAGTCTTTTTTCTTGAAAGCAATTATACTTTACAACATGTTCTTTTCCCTGATGTTTCAGCATCCCATGATGCCTGACTTCATTAAAGCAGACAGGAAACAGAAATTTCTGTGATGTGCTGGTAGAATTATGTCTTCTGAGCTGCAACTAATTGTTTTTATGAAAATAAACAAAACCTCCCCCAAACAATGTAACACTATATGAAAAGAAGATCAATGCTTGCATACTGGCCAAACTCAGAAAGGAAGAAAACAAAGAGAGAAATAATAAAACCACAGCACATTGCTTTGTCTATTACATTTTGTTGACAAAAAAACATAAATCTAGGAGAAGGCAGCTTAGCTGAATGACAGATCAGAGAGGTATTTGAGAGAACCTCATAATAGCCTTGTCCATGCAGTTCTGTGTGTGTTCAGGTATGCATATGCATGTGTGTGTGCTAGGGCAAGTCACTTGCTTTTTCTATTACTGCCTCAGTTTCCTCAGTTTTTACAATGGGGATGCTGTTGTTGTTAGGTGCTGTCAAGTCATGTCCAACTCATAGCAACCCTCAGAGGGTTTTCAATGGCTAATTGTTTTGGGATTGCCTCAGGAGTGGATTGCCACATCCTTTCCCCACTTTTGTGGTGCTGGGAATCTAACTTGGGACCTCAGAGACTACAGAGCAGTGCTCTACCAACTGAGCTAAATCTCAGCCCACAATGGGGATAGGTATGTTTATTGAGACCATGTCCTAAGGAATGGTGACAAGATATAGTTGTAGTGATGAAAGATGAAATAACTAAATTATTATTATACCCTCTTTGCTTTTCCATAATAATTCAAAGTAACCCAACGTTATAGTTTAAATATGAAATATCCCTATAGGCTCATGTGATGAATGTGTGGCCCTTAACTGGTAGCACTATTTTGGGAGGCAACGGAAACTTTGGGAGGTGAGGCCTAACAGGAGGAAACAGGAAATGGGACATGGTTTTGATGGTTATACCTAGTCCTTCATCCCTCTGTGATTCAAATATGTCATGAGGGAAAGAACATCCTCTACCACGTGCTCCCACTGCTACCAAGTTCTGACTCATCATGGGTTTAGATTCAAAGGAGCCAAGGACTGTGGATGAAAATTTCTGAAGCTGTGAATTAAAATAAATCTTTCCTCCCTTAGGTTGTTCTCTGAGGTATTTTGGTCACAGTTATGCAAAAGTAATAGAATCAAGAACTTCTTCGTAGATGTGAGGAGAGTTGGGCTCTAGTCTCAGCTGTGCCACTAAGAACATCTTTGAGCAATTCTCCACCATTATTAGAGCTGTGCTATTGTTGTTGTTGTTAGGTGCTGTCGAGTTGGTGTCTGACTCATAGAAACCCTATGTACAACAGAAGAAACACTATTGTGCTTCTTTGCTATTCATAGCGTTCTCAATGGTTGCTTGTTTTTTGGGAGTGAGTTGCCAGGTCCTTCTCCCAAGTCTAATGCGTCTGGTGTTCCCAGCCAGTCTCCCATCCAAGTACTAACAAGGCCCAACCCTGCTTAGCTTCTGAGATCCAATGGGATCCAACGCTACAGTGGTGTGGCTGCAGGCCATTAGAGCTATGGCTTGGATGATTGTGACTTAACAGACCAATGGTGAAGGCTTTCCCTGCTCTGAGGTTCTGTGACTCTATATATGCATCAGTCCTTCGTATTTTCCTTATGTATCTTGATGATATAACCACAGGGACCCATGATTTATCTCTCAAACAATGTTCTGATAATTGTAACAAAAGGAAGATGAAAAGTGTTCATATAAGGGATACTTTCTTAGGAGTCTATTTTCAGAGAATGATAGCCTTTATATTCACCAAATTGGAGAGATGATTAGTCCATTAGAGACTTTTGCTTCCCAATTGTAGTCTGTGGAACAATAGCATCAACATCACTTTGGGGCTTGTAAGAAGTATAGAGTCTCAGGCCCTACCCTAGACTTGCTGAGTCAGTATCTACAGTGTAACCAGAGTCCTATGTGACTCATTTGCACATTAATATTTAAGAAGACTGATTTTAGATGAGTTACCAATAAGGGGGGGTTATCAACAAATTATTTTATCTAACTCCAGAGTAAATCTGCTTTCAATGCAAGAGACCCTACTGGTTGCTCTTAATACACATCTTGAAATTTTACTTTTAATCACTTATAAAATATTATACCTCCAAAAATGGATGTGGTGTTGCATGCATGTAATCCAAGCACTCAGGACATGGTGGCGGCAGGTGGACTATGAACTCAAGGCCACAGCAAATTCCAAGCTAACCTGAGCTACATAGTGAGACTCTGTTTCAAAATTTAAACAAAAAACAACCAACTAAAACCACCCAAACTAAAAACAAAAGGATAGTTTTCCTTCAACTTCAGAACTGAGCTAGTGATCCCATTTTGCTATTAGGAGTTATCATTTAATCTTTCACATCTCTGCTTGTTGAGATGTTGTTGTTAGGTGCCATTGAGTTGGTGCATGTATTTAAGAAATGCCCATATTGGAAACATATTCCTCTTAATTTCTCATGTAAAGGGTATAGAAATGAAAAGCAATCTCTCTTTCCACTTGTTTTAAAGTAAAATTGAAAATAAGTTTTATTCTGTTGAACATGCAGTAAATATAGAATGTGTGTGTGTGTGTGTGTGTGTGTGTGTGTGTGAGTGTGTGTGTGTGTGAAAGAAGCAAGTGAATATTGGCTTCTAACTGAAAATATACTTATTTTTCGTCTATGCTTGGAGTCACAGTGCAGTGGGTTCAGCAATGATTGTCTGGAGTGGATATTTCTTTTCCAATTATTGGGGCCTGAAATTGAAGAGGTGATTTTTCTTACCACAGAAGTGGTGACTTGACCATAGAAGGTAAAAATGAGCCACCTGGGATGCTGTTCTGTTGCTCATTACAGCTGAGGTCTGCTGTGTGGCTCTCGGAGATTAGATGTATTTTCAGAGTATCACTTGGATGCTTCTTTCTTAGAGAAAAATGACTAGCAAATCTCAAAAGAATGCATACAAGCCATGCCCTTTACTTAAACAGGAGCAGACCACAGACCACACAGTGCAGAAGAAAATCTTACTGGCAAGAACTGGAAAATCTTCTGAAATTACTAAGGTAATATTTGAATTGAATGACAGCAGAAGTCAACAGGCTTTAAGAGCTAAGTATATCTTAACTGATGCTGTACACATTGTGAATCTAGAGACCTCATTTATAATACCATAAGCTGTTCTGGTAAGGCTATATAGGAAGAGAGTTTTTCAAGGAATAGAAAAATGTATCAATAAATCTTTTGAGTTCCAGGTTCCAATAACCAAGTGTATGCATTAGTTTGCTTTGAATAAATGATACTTTGGGGAAGAAATAACAAAAGAAGAATGAATGACCCAAAACAGTTCATTAGTTATATTCATATGGTCATGGGCTTGACCTATGCTAGACCTTCATTAGCCATTAGATTTCCTAAAAGAAACTTTGGAGATATTCTATTTAGTCCATTTATTTTACAGATTAGTGCATTAAGTCTCAGGGAAATGGCATGTCAACTTCACAGAGTTGGTAACATATTTGGGACTAGAACTTGGGTTTTTTGAATTTCAAGGCATTGAAAATTTTCACAAGTGAGAAAATATGAGATGGCTACAAGAGGGTATGAGCTAAATCCCAGTAGCTCAGTGGGTAGAGTGCTACGCTGCAGTCTCTGAGGTCCCAGGTTCAATTCCTAGCACCGCAAAAATGGGAGAAGGGCCTGGCAATCCACTCTTAAGGCAATTCCGAAACAGTCAGCCATTGAAAACCCTGTGAGGATTGCTATGAGTTGGATACCAACTCGACGGCACCTAACAACAACAAGAACAACAAGAGGGTGTAAGAAATAGGAGACAGTTAAGATATAACAGTTAAGTTGTTGTTGTTGTTAGGTGCCGTCGAGTAGGTATCCGACTCATAGCTACGCTCATAGGGTTTTCAATGGCTGAGTGCTTCGGGATTGCCTTGGGAGTGGGTTGCCAGGCCCTTCTCCCATTTTTGCGGTGCTAGGAATTGAACTTGGGACCTCAGAGACTGCAGCGCAGAGCTCTACCCACTGAGCTAAATCCCAGCCCATAACAGTTAAGTTAGATCCCCAAATTATAAGAATCTGGGTTCAGTTGTCCCAGATTGCAAATCCTGCAACCAAAGCCTGGCTGTGCGGATTTTGAGCTTTTCTGACCTGGTGTATGTGTGTGGAAAAGACTTCCATGACAAAGGACCATCAATGGACATCTTCATTAATAACTGGCATTAGGGAAATCTGAAATACAAGAAATGACAGGTAGAATGTGCTGAAGGTGTTTCCATCTCTTCAGTGCATTTTCATTTCATTTGTTCAAAAACATTTTTTTGAGGCAAAGTGTCTCTGTGTATCCCAGGCTAGGCTGGAACTCATGATCCTCTCTCTCATCCTCCTGAGTGCTAGGATTACAGATGTGTACCAAAGCTCAACAAAGCTAGTTTGACTGTGAGCCAGCATTTAAGTATAGTAGTGATAGAAAAATAAATAAGACACTCCACCATTAGAAAACTCATAATTCAGGAAAGTAAACAGGTAAATATCCAATTTATTTTATATATTTTCTGAAGTCTGTGTCAGGCATTGCATTTGTCATGAGAGATATAATAAAGAACAAAACAGACACAGTCCCTGAACTCAAGGAACTCTCATATAGGGAAGGTAACAGACATTAATGAAATTTACAAATAATTAGTATTGTGACAAAGACTTACTTCTGGATTCTGGGAACACAGAATAGGAGCATGTGACCCAAATGAGACTAAGGGTCAAGAAAATCTTTTTTTTTTTTTTTCCTTGCGGTAATTGGGTGCTGAATCCAGGGGCTAGAGCATATTTTGCAGGCACTCCACCACTGGGCTGTACTCCCAACCCTGTTTTATTTTTTGACTCATAGTCTAGCTAAATTACACAGGCTCCCTCTGGCCTTGAACTTGCAATTCTCCTGTCTCTGCCTCCTGAGTCATTGGGATTACAGGTGTGCACCATTGTGCCAGGCAAGAAAATTTTTTATTTGAGTTCCATCATAAAAGCAGTGATGGATTAAGCAGGAGATACAGAGCTAATGGAGTCCCAGATTTTTAGGAACCTTTTTCATAAACCATGGAGAATACACACAGATGCAAATGGATTTATTTCCCAAGCTTGAAACAATTCTTTCTCACTAGGTTCCCAGGAATTGAATGAGGCAATCATTTCTTTTGATTTCTTTGGCTGGGAGAAGAGAATTTTTGGCCCTTTCCCTAGAAGACTGTTTTCCACATTCATCACTTTGTGTGACAGCTTAGCTATGTGATTAGCAGGTACTGACCTAAGCAGGAAACATCCTGCTGGATGTAACTGGACCACAGGGCTTATTGTTTTGGGCTGTTTCCATTGGGATAATGGAGAGCTGAGATGGTTTGTTTTTGTTCCCTCACCCAAAATGCTCCTGTCTGCAGTTTTAGGAATCTGAATCAGACTCTCAAGGACTGTTAAACTTTCTTTAGAGTCTGTGGATGCTAAATAGAGAAACTTAAGTCAGAAGATTGTTTACAGATGAGGGCACTGAAGTTACAAGAGGTGAGGAGGAACTATCCAAGGTGAGAGGATGACTTAGTACCTGACCTGTGTGGGGCCAAGACACATCTTTTGAACTCAGTCCAGACTCTTTGCTTTGTACAGACTGTATCCAAATTCAGTTATTTTCCAAGCAATCCACATACCAGATTTGCTCCTGCAGGTTTAGATGAGACATAATTCCATGAATGAGTACTTAATGCAATTGTCTTAAAGAACAAAACAACATTGATTAGAGGGACTAGGTATTTTTCATCTTGGTATCATCAATTTCTAACATAATGTTGGTGTATAGTAGGAATTTAATATATATTTTCTAATTTAAAAATATTGATATACTATCAGTCAGTAAGGGGCTGAGATTTAGCTAGTTGGTAGAGCGCTGTGCTGTACTCTCTGAGGTCCCGAGTTCAATTCTCAGCACCGCAAAAATGGGAGAAGGACCTGGCAACCCATTCCCAAGGCAATCCTGAAACAATCTGCCATTGAAAACCCTATGAGGAATCTCTACCCTAAACCAGCTGGATCTTACAGATATATACAGAATATTTCATTCACACGAGGAGGAATACACATTCTTCTCAGCTCGACATGGTACATTTTCTAAAATAGATCATATGCTAGTCCATAAGAACTCCCTCAACAAGTTCAAGAATATACAAAGTATCCCCTGTTCCTTATCAGATCATAATGGGATAAAATTGGAGCTCAAGAGCATGAATAATCCCAGAAACTTTACAAATTCATGGAGACTGAATAATTCATTACTGAATGACCCATGGATTGTCGATGAAATCAAATTGGAATTTAAAAAATTCCTACAATCAAATGACGACGAAAACACATCATACCAAAACATATGG